>PJAC01000027.1:30953-57106 GCA_003671435.1 Berkeleyomyces basicola | reverse complement strand
TTCTTTTGTACTTGTGTTTCTTGCTGCTCATAGCGGAGTGTGGACCACTGGTTCTTCGGGGCTTGGGGATGGTGCGCCATCCCGAACACACAGAAACTATGCGGCGTGTCGAGCGGAGGACTTTAAATTTCCGTCCGGTAACCAATCCGGCGTCGTGTGATCTTAGTGATTTTGGTAGACGTTAAATATAGTCAAGTCAAGTCAAGTCAAGGTTTGTGTTATTAACCCTAATAACCCTTTTTACTGTAGGTAAACCAAACTTTAGCTTCACAAGAGATTGATTATTTAGTTGACTAGTAAGTTATGACAATTTCATGGAAGATGAAAGTGGACAGCAACAAGTACTGACTGCATTTATTCTCAAAGTAAGTTACTCCGTTTAGACTTAGACCTCTCCATGAATAATTTCTTAGTAACAATGCAACGCAGTTACAATGAGCTTTCGACATAGAGCACCACGGGCTGAGCCATCAGCTCCCACAAAACCTACGGAACGTAGTAACAGAAGCGACGCAGAAGAAGAAGAAGAAGAAGACGATGACTACATGACCATGTCCATCATGGAACCTACACAACCCACGCAAGAAACCTCATTCCAACGCACCCAGCGGCTCAAGAAAGAAGCCATGGCGCGCGGCCGGCCCAAGTCCAAAGCCGAGCTCGCGCACGATGAAGCAGCCGCGCGCGACGCCGCGCTCTCGACATCGCTGCTCAACGCGCCCGGCGCCAAGAAGAGCAAAGGCCTGGCAATGATGGCCAAGATGGGCTTTGCCGGCGGCGGACTGGGCAAGAAGACCGAGATGGGGCAGGGCAGCGGGCGCGCCGAGCCGATCCGCGTTGAAATCAAGAGCGACAAGGGGGGTATCGGGCTGGAGGCCGAGCGCAAGCGCAAGTTGCGCGAGGAGGCGGAGCGGCTGGAGCGCGCAGGCGAGGCCGCAGACGGCGAGAACCCGACGGCAACGAAGAAGCCAAAGGTGCTGGATCCGCTCGAGTACCGCAATCGCCTGGCGCGGGAGCGCGAGACGGAGCGCATCGCGAGCCAGGTCGTTGCTGCGCAGCGGATGGCGCTGCGGCTGGACGACGAGGACGAGGATGGGTGCGAGGCGGCGCAGACACATGCAGCGGACGTTGCGGGCGTCAATGTGCTCTGGCGCAGGCTGGTCAAGGCGCGGCGTGAGGCTGAGCGGCAGAAGCAGCTGAAGCGCAGGCTGGATGAGAGCCTGTCGGCAATGCACGGCGGCGATGAGGCTGCAGAGGATGACGAGGATAGAATGGCAATGGGCAAGGACGTGTCGTCGCTGCTCCCTCTTGACGAGGATGAAGCCAGCGAGGATAAGGAGCTGGAGGAGTTTGAGGGACTGGAACCGGCGCGTAAACTCAACAGGCTGCTGGTCCACCTTCGCGAAAAACACAGATACTGCTTATGGTGTAAATGTGCATACCCGGATGCTGAGATGGACGGATGCCCTGGGATTACGGAAGAAGAACATGATTGATAGGCTGGTAATCGAGCAATTGGGTATAAGACGAGAAAACTATGTACGTATGATGTGCCAGCTCGATCGTGAACATCTGCGCAAATTTAGAAACAAGCAAAGCCAAATAGAGAAAAGAAAACACAGAAGGCCCAGTGACAAAAAGGAGAAAGAAAAAAAAGCAAAACCCACTGCCGCCCATCGCTGTCCTTTGGCTACACCTCAAAGTAGTAATCATCATCCAGGCCATTTCGACTCGGAACAACACCCATGCCTGGCGCAGGCCGAGAATACGACGTCTCCAGGTTGACGTTCAACAGCCTGATCTTGAGTCCATAGTCACTGACCATGTTTACCAGCTTATCCGTCTCAGCCGTGATTGGTGTCTGGTGCAAAAGCAAAAGCAGACCGTCAAGCCACTCCGACGCTGCGCTCTGATGCAATGGGTACAGAACAAGCACCGCCTTTTCGTCTGCATGGCGCTCACCATCAGGTGCGTCAAAGCTGTTGATGGTAATTTTATGAGCCTTGTTCGACACGGCGCCATTGTGTAAGAGACTGGTCGATGACAGGCCGCCGGCAGTGCCGTTTTTCAGAGTTGGCGCCGCAGAATCCGCATCGCCCTGGTCCTCGCCGCCGTCGGCACTCACGGTAGATGACACGTTTGACACCACGGAGCTGATGGTGTTAAGGTCGATCTTTTGCGCCAAGTCATCCAAAGTGGGATCGTGGGATGTTTTCTCAGCAAAGTCGGCATAATGCAAGAAACGCCGGTTGTGAGAGAGGCGCGCAAATCGCCATGGTGTGGCAGTGTATAGTGGCCGCTTTCGCGGATTGTTGTCAAGCCCATCAACTTCGACGTTGCTGCCGTTGCCTGAAAGTCCGTTGTGTGCAGACTGGGCTGCGCTATTCGCTGTATTTGAGCGTTGATACTCGCGCTTGGGCGTTGGCCGGGTGAACCAGGCGCCTTGTAGTAGACAGCGTATGCGCTGCTCCTTGACAAACTGCAAGGCTTCGTTGCGGAGTTCTTCGCGCACTTGGTACAGATGCTGACCCCAGTTGTCTTCAAACGACAGTTCCAATAGCTCCATCTGGAGCGCACGTAGTCTTGAGCATTCAAACTCTTGTAGCTCTTCTTCCACCTCAACTATGGTCTTGGTTCGTGCGGCCTGGCCAATGACTTGTTCTATCAGGATTCGTACCAGCTCGGCAACCTTGTCAAAATCGGCGCGAACAGCCCCTGTAGCCTTCCACAGCCGGAAAAAAGCGTGAAGACCAGCTGTATGCATCTGTGCCCACTGCAGCATCAGCGGCTTGAACAGCTTTTCGTCCATCTTGTTAGCGTCAAGAGACTGGTGGCTCTTGGGCTCGTCGAGGCCTTTGTCAACTTCAAAGTGATCATAGAGAATGACACTAACTGCCATGCTCGCTCTGGCAATCGGACTGCGCTCGTGTAGTAGTCTTGATGACTGTTCGAGAAGAAGCTTTTGAAAGCCGTCTTGGTTCTTTTTCACGTAGTCGGCGAGATCCATAAGACCGAGATAACCGCAAAAGTCGAATTCGGCAGCCGGGTTCTCCGTCTCAAAGCCTAGTCGTCGCCACTTGTTTGGGTTATGTTTGCGACCCCGCTCTTTATCTTGTCCGGCCTCTACTGAATCGTCTTTGGAGCTGTTCGAGATAGATTGGTATCTCCCTGGGGCGGAAGAGAGATGTATGCTTTTGAGGGCCCTCCGATGCTCTGTGCGGTCTGGGTCCACGACAATCTGGCGCCACTTGCGCAAAAGAACTCTGAGCAGGGATTGGAACTCTAGCAAAGGGTGTGCCAGATCTTGCAAGGCGCTACTTTGCATCAGATTGAACACACTCTTTAACAGGCCTAGATCTTGCAGTCTTTTGAAAAACTTCATCCAGTCCTCGAGAGGAACTGCGCTGTCGTTACCATCAACCATGATGGAGTCGCGGATCAAGGCATTGATCAGCTGCAGAGAGTTTGCGCATAGCATGTGATCTGCAGATTGGAGCTGCTGCACGACGAGCTCGAAGAACTGGGGATGTACAGCTACAGCGGGTTTCAAAGCTCGGAAGCCAAAAGTGATTTCAGAGTAGGAGGCGGCAGTAGGGCGAGAGTGGCTAACAAGGGCGACTAGAATAGACATGGCGCCACGCAGAATATTGACGAGTGGATTTGTCACAATAAGCTCGACGATGCGTTCGATTAGATCGCTGGCGTGTGTCCCGTTGAAGATGTCCCAGCCCATGTCGACTTCCAGCAGTCTGCTCAAGCTCTGGAGCGCATACGCCAGCGTATTGCCACCCAGTGTCATGATTAGCCGCCGGAGTGCGTCCAGGCCGCCGGACGATATGAAGACATCTGCAAACGCCGGGTCGTTGATGGAGGACTGGAGCTTGAAGACGGCCATGCGTCGCGCAGCATCTTCGTCGCTGTTGAGGCGGGAAAGCAGCGCTGGGATATCGGCCTGGTCCATGTTGCTTGGCACAAGTGTTGGTTGCGGATGGCTATCGGAATCGTCTGGTTATGTTTGGTCGGCCGGTCGGGAGGTTCTTAGCCAAAAGTTCTCAAAGGGCTTTTCACGGCGTGTCGCAAGACCGAAGGCGCCGTACGCTCCGGCGTAGAGGGCGGATGATGAAGATCGAGGAGGAGATGTATTAGGCGTCGAAGATGGGCAGCATTTTTGACGAGAAACAAGGAGAGCAAGTGCTACAAGACAGCTGTCGTTAGCTAGGACAACCCCCTAGATTAATTAGTTTGTCGCGTGGATACCGTAAGCGCCAAAGTGAAGCAGGAAAAGGGAGAGAAGACAAGAAATGAAGACGAAATGAATTACGGCGACAATACAGGATTTAAAAAGAAGGAAAGAAAAGAAAATTATAGCCATGGAAATGCGGGGGAAGGCAGGCGCGACGTGAGAAGAGCGCAACTGCTAGTTCTGTTTTTGACAAGACACAGCCAGTGGCCGGGAACATGAGAAAGAAATGAGAAGTTGCCTTTTTTTTTTTTTTTCATTGTTTCACTGGTGCTAATAAACGAGCAGCTCCTGCCGATCATGAGACTCCCTTTTAGCAGTTGCATTTGCATTTTGGGGCGGCTCCTTTTGGATGGCAAGCCCTTTTTCTATCTTGACACAAAACTATATAGAAAATATCTGAGAATGACTGGCAGAGACAGAGTGGTCGCTTCTTCGTCGCCGTCGCGAAAGAATCGTAGCTACGGCTCACTAGGGCTTGCATGATGTCGTCATTATGGCAGGTGCTTGGGACAGGTGTCTGGTTTCTTGTGCCAAAAGATGGCCTCGCCTGTGCTAGTCAATAATCCATCAAACAAGCCCAAACCCCATATCATACAGCCCTGTTTGGTTCGTGGTGTGTTGACTAGTTATCTACTCCGGACTTCACATCTCTCTAATGCTGAGCCAACAGGTTTGAAAGCCTTCACAAGTAGAGAGAGAGTAACCCTGGACTTGATCGCATGCACCCGCCAGCGCCAAATAACCAAATGCCAACTTCCGCTTCCGCTTCCACTTCCATCGTTTCTCTCCATGAAGATATCCCGAGACAAGTGTTCCTCATATGCAGCCACAACTCGTGGGCTGCTGGTTGGCGACATGACAGTTGTAATTCATTTCCTAATATGACAACGCTTTTGGCTGGGCTCTTTCGTCTTTGGTGCTTCTCGAAACTGCGACCGCCCAAAAAAGCACCGCTTCACATCTCGAGCGCCACAGCATTAGTAATCAGGACTCCTTATCTTATCTACACACTTCACCGCTTTGGTGTGGCGCAACATTTCCTCTGGCCCAGCCTGGTTTTTTTGAGCTTCAACCTTCGCGAATGTTGTCAGCCCTGTCTGTAGTCGACGACATCACTAATCCATAATTACCAATTTCGCCGACTTTATCGCCCTCCTTCCAAAGCCTCTTGCTCTCTTATTGGCCGTATTTTCTTTCCTTGCTCTATTTGGACACTTCACCATCGACCTTGGCTGAGTTAATCGTTCCGAGCTTCTCTATTTCCCCCCAAGCGCTTTCGCAAAGTCTCTATTCTTTCTGCCTTTGTCGCAAAAACAAAAAGAAAACACGAATAAAATCGTCACCATGGCCAACTTTCTTGCTTCCATCTTCGGCACAGAGCTTGACAAGGTCAATTGCTCATTCTACTTTGTAAGTTTTGCCTGCCCGGCACCCTTTGCTGCCCCGAGGCCTCTCGACCGCCTGCCATGTTGACTGTTGCCTCGCGCCGTCCGTCTACCCTCTGTTCCGATCCCAGCAAGGCTAACACTGCCTCTCTTCTTTTTTGCCTACAGAAAATCGGAGCGTGTCGTCACGGCGATCGCTGCTCGCGCAAGCACGTCAAGCCGTCATACTCGCAGACCATCCTCATGCCAAACCTCTACCAGAATCCCGCGCACGACCAAAAGAACCGCATGAACCCGAGCCAGCTGCAGAACCACTTTGACGCCTTTTACGAAGACGTGTGGTGCGAGCTATGCAAGTACGGCGAGCTAGAAGAGCTCGTTGTATGTGACAACAACAACGACCGTGAGTTGATGCTTCCACGCCCTTGCTGTATATAAATATATACATGATGTACACCCATACTAACCATTGCTCGCCCCCCAGATCTCATCGGCAACGTCTACGCCCGCTTCAAGTACGAAGACTCGGCCCAAAAGGCCTGCGACGAACTCAACACGCGCTGGTACGCCGCGCGCCCCATCTACTGCGAACTGTCGCCCGTGACCGACTTCCGCGAAGCCTGCTGCCGCCTCAACTCGGGCGAGGGCTGTGTGCGCGGCGGCTACTGCAACTTTATCCACCGCAAGAACCCCTCGCCCGACCTCGACCGCGAGCTCTACCTCGCCACCAAGAAACACCTCAAAAACATTGGCCGCGGCGAGCGCTCTCCCAGTCGCTCGCCTACACCCGAGCCCACGAGACGGCGGTACTGAAGACTGGCACCGGAAAACAAAAACGGGAATGAGTGGGCTTGGTCATGTTTCAAGGGAGGCTTTGGTCCGTTAACTGCTCACGACCTTGAGTTGGGCGACCCAACTAGATCAGTCACTAATCGGCTGCCAACTATTGGTGGGTGTGGGTGCATTTCAACAGGCACATGGAGAGGATCCACGCGTGTTGTATCTCGATTCTTCATTTTTTTGTTGTCGTGGCGTGTCTGGCGTTTTTCTTCTTTTCATTTCAAGTTTTGGGGCTTATTTTCTTTCATGTGGCCTTTCTTTTTTTTGGGAAATATTTTCTTCATTGACAACTAAGTATGCATCTTATGATTGTGAATAATATTGAAACAAGTTAAATCTAAGAAAGAAAAAAAGAAAAAAGGAGAGAAGATGTGTGTTGAGGGTGAGTTTTGTGGCATGGACTACAATCCAAGCCCCATTGTCCTCCTCCCTCCAACATCGTCTTGGCTAAAATAAACGCATATTGCAATGAGTGAAGAGATGAGAGAGATCCAGCTATGTCATGGCGGCTAATGTGCAGATACATGACTTGTTTGGAGGATAGTCCGCGGGCTCGGTCTTGATTATGGAATATCGTAGATAGAGAGTGGGTTATGCCGAGTCCGGGATCCTCGAGTCGTTCGTTGGCTACGGCCAATTCAACCGTCTATATGTCTATAAGGTCGGATGAAGCACTCCGGAGTAAGTCGGGCGAGCCGGTCACCGCTGCGGGAGATTGAGGGACAGGTTGGGAAGAGGCGGGCGCCACAGATGCAGGTTTTTGGCCCTTTAGGATAGGGTAGATGGCCAAGATCTGCTCTGTCTGCTGAGCGGCAGTGGCAGCGCTGTCAATATTAGCATTGATGATCCATTCCAGACCATCTTCACCCTCTTCCATGCTTCCAGGCTCGTCGTGGACGGCGCGGAAGAGTCTAGGGCGCCATTCAGTGCCCTCCTGGGCGCGCTTAGCGGCCTCTTCGCGCTGGCGATCTTCAATCTTGCTCTTTTCATCCGTGGCGACAGTGTGGTTCTTGACGACGACGGCCTGAGCTGTGCTCTGCCAGAGACGCTGCGACTCGCGCTCTTCTTGCTCTTCTATCGGGCGGGAGAGGGGCGAGGAAGGCTTCGATTTGTTGGCGTTGAAAAAGACTGTCGTCTTGCCAGTCTATAAGGCTGTTAGGAATTTTGTGACTAGGAACAGGGGATCAGTTTAGGTAAAAGCGTAGTGACATACCTTGGTGCAAGTGATGGACATCTCGCCGCTCCAGTAGCCCGAAAGCTCGTAGAGAACCTCCCCGGTGCTCTCCCGCTTGATGACGCCACCAATCGCATTATAGGTGCCGCTGACCCAGCCTTTAGTCTTGAACTCGACGTCACACGAGAGATCCAGCTCTGGGCACTTGACGATAGAGTGGTCGCCCAGCTCGTACTTCATTTTTCCAAACAGAATGCCACGAGCATACATGTTTGGCTGTGTCAGGAGGTAACGCTCCCCGTGAGCGGGGTTCCGTCCACGGTTAAGCAGAGTGAGGAAAGCGACACCCTCCATCAGGCTGGCTGCTGAGTTGCCGAGGAACTTGCTGCGGGGTTTCAGGGTGCCGTCAATGCGGATGTGGTGCTCGGGGGCCATGTAGAAGTAGGATGATTTGGGCGGGTGGTGGGAGGTTTGTTCGGATATGTAGTAGGCGCGAGTGTTGTCGTCAAAGTCCCAGTAACAGGTATAGATTTCGCCGAGAATAGGGTTGAGGGGCTTTTTGACGCCTCTATCACATGCGGGAAGAGTCCACGGTCAGTATTGCATAGGAGGGGGAATTTGACGCCTATCAATAGAGAGTGGGGGAAAGCTTACGGAGGTCGGATATGCCAGCCGCTAAGGTAGAATTTGACGACGGAAACAAAACGCTCGGTTGGATCGTCAATGTGTGGTATGGGGAGCAGCATTTCGGGATGGCACATAAAGCTGCAGCGGATTGTCAGTACAAGCGGACACAATGGAGGCGGCGGCAGAAGAAGCTGGATACAGCACCGAGAGGCACTCTCGGGGGCATGCTTACTTTGTTATCCGCTCAAGCATGCTGCGAGGCTCGAGGATGAAGGTTGGGAGAGTAACACGGCTAAGATCGGCGCCAGGACGCAGCTGCGAAATCAGGTGCGAAAGGACTGCGCCGGAGAGAGCTTCGGGTTAGCGAACAGCGGGCGGACAGGAGAGACACGCGGCAAGCGACATGATGCCGGACGCAGGCAGGACCCGGAGAAGATGCCGGGCCGCTCGTCTGTGGAGAGGCGGGTGGGCCTACCGTTGCCTTCACCGGCCTCTATGACTTCGGTGTCGTCATCATCGGCGCCGGGGCTTGTGTGCTGCTCGTCGGGCTTGGCTGAGGCGCCGGGCGAGTTGAACCAGGACGTTAGCATTGTAGTGGATTAAAGACGAGTGCAGTGGGTTGGACCAGAAGTAAGAAAGCCGCTTGTTTTGTTCCTGATCGCGAGTGTGAAGGGACAGAATAAAAAAAAGCAAAAAAAGGAAGCTGAAATGGGCCGAAAAATGCAAATAGTCTGTCTTGGTTTGAGCGGGGGAAATGGTGGAAAAAAAAAGAAAATTAAATCCAAGTTTTTTTTTTCAGCCTTCAAAGCGCTAATGACGCACTCTGACAGCAGCGGCCTGAGAAAAGCGGAAATGAAGGGCTCCCCGTGATTCGACGAGCCAAAAGCGACGCAAGCGAAGCAGAGGCAGAAGCAGAAAAAACGGAAAGGCGACAGCCGGCTGCTGCTGACGAGGGTGCCCGGAATGTCAAGACACGGTGATAATTTGGCAGAGAATTGGCAGAAGCAGCACGTCTGAATAAGCTCGTCGTAACGTGAAGCAGCGGGGTAGCAGCAGCTGGAGCAGCAAGAGGAAGGAGCGGCGGTCTCAAAACAGACAGCAGCAGCCGTTGGGGCAGTTGCTGCAGTAGCACAGTAGTGGGAGACTAGCTAGCTAGCTGACTCAGAGAAACAGCCAAAAAGGAAAAGTAAAAGGCAGAAAAAGAGCTCCGGCCGGGAAGGAGGAGAAAGGAGGGAGCAACAAGCCTTCCCTTGTCCCGCTTGCAGAAAAGAAACAAAAAGAAAGGGCGACTCAGTGGGCAGGGAGAAGATGAGATGGGAGGACTTGGAAGGTGCACAGCAGAAACGACAACGACAAAACAGGATAGGAAGTAGGAGGAGCTTGAGAAGGGCAACTGTGCGCTTCTCGCTCCTTCCTGGGGCTGGCGTATCTGGAGAAGAAACCACCAAAAAAAGGTGGAAAAAAGAGCTGCCCCCCGGGCCGACCGGCCGGCCCGGAATGGCGGGATCCGAGGCCCAAGCTCAAGACTTACCTGGTGATTTTCCCGCCAGCAATGACAGCCTCCGCGGACTGAAGATGCTCATAGATACGGTTTCTGTGTTCTATTGTCGTGCTTTTTTTTCTCTTTTTTTTGGCGGCTTCAATTGTGTCGCTATTGGCCTGCAAAAGCTTGGGCAAGAGTTAGTCCACGAGTCGCAAAAGAAAACGTCATAGCTTCCCCTCCTCGCCCAGCTCTGCCGAGTCCGCTTCTCTCCAACGCAAGCAGCGGAAGAAAAGGGCAAGGCGAAAGCTGCCGGCTTGGGTGTGCTCACCAGAAAGTAAAGACGCGCTCAGGTAAAGATTCCAGAGTCGTCGGACGGAAGCAGAGCCCACGGTCACGATCACGATGCCGGTGCCGATGATGGTGGTGCAGGGAAAAGACGGAACAAGGAGGTCGGCCAAAAGTCGAATGCATGCAGAGTAAATGTACATGCAAGAAGAGAGCGCAGAAAGAAGAGGAAGAAAGAACCATCATTAGTCTAGGAAAAAGAGACGCCCACTATTGCGGCCCAAAGAAAGAAAGAGCAAATGCAAAGTCCGATGCCTCCCCCTCCTCCAACCGTCCACGCGCCCCTTTCTACTAAGACACTGCATATAACTAGTTACCAACTATATAGCTAATATATTTCCGAGCCCAAGACCGAGTCTGCACACGTCCGTCCGTCTTTGAGGCGTTGGAGAAAGCGTATGAAACAAGTGAGCAAGCAGCGGCAACTCAAAAAAAAAAAAAAAAAAAAAGAACCGACTTGAAATACCTAGACCAAGTAGTTATCCAACGACTATCATCCCAAGATCCAAAAAGAAAACCCCTGTGTGAGCAAACACCACACCGAAGGCCTCTGCCCTCCTCCTCTTCCTCCTCCGCCGATATAAACTCCTTGCCGGATCGTCCGCGTAGAAAAAGGCAATAAAAAACGAATAATAAAAAGAAAAGACCAGCTGCAGAGCCGCCTCCATTTCTTCTCCACCATTGACGCTCCTCTTTTTTTTTCTCCTCGTCACATGCTTATGGCTGCCACGCCACATGAAATCTTACACCAGAAACAATGACGCTGTTGACACTAACTAACACACTATGAAGAAAAGAATGAAAAGTGGTCCAGAGAAGAATAGGTTACAGCACCCAGAACACAATCACAATACCATAGACAACAAAAAAAGAAAACTAGACAAAGAAATACAAAGGTATCCAACTCTAACCCATCGCTTCATTTCATGCATTACAGCCAAAGGAAAAAAAAAAAAACCCACTCTCCAGCCAGACAGAAAGGAGGAACAAAAAAGAAGCCTGTCAGACTACGGCGACCGGGCGACAAATGGAACCAACAAACTTCTCCAGCCTCAGACAAGAAAAGAGAAATAAGAAAAGAAAAGAAAAGAGACAACGGTGAGCTTGTCGTCCTTGACCAATAAACGTCAAAACAACCCCCCTGCCTCTCTGTCGAGCCAAAGTACATATCATCCCGTCTCGCCTTCATCAGCGCAGATGAGGTAGCCTCTTGTTCTTGTTCTCCATCCTCCACCCTCTGCCTTGCTGTTCTGTTCTGCTCTACTTGAGACCCTTTGTGCTTGCCGGCAACACACTACACAACAGTGTGCGATCTAAAAACATGTCGAGTTAGTAAAATGAAAACCACGCTTTACCCTGTTGCTCAGACGAAAAAAAAAAAAAAGAAAACTCACCGTCTTCGCCATCAAACATGATGGAAATGTCATCGTGCTCGCCCGGAATCTCCGGCAAGTCGAGGCACAAAAACGCCATTTCGTCTGCCGTGCCGTCAAGCTCCATGCGTTCGCGGTCCTTTTCCTTGGGGATCCGGGGCAGCGGGAACTTGGCATCGAGAATCTTGATGCCCGCCTTGCCGCCGCGGCTAAACGCCTCAAACTCGTCAGTCCGCTTGAGCACAAGGCCCATGCAGTGTCCGTAGTGGAAGGCCTCGAAAAACACGAGCAACTGCACCACTCCGTCGCGCTCGACAATTACGATGCGTGTAGCGCCGGCCTCCCATTTCTTGTGCACCGGCACAACCATGCGCCGCCGCGTAATGGCAAACGATGCCGCAACACCGTCAAACAGTACCCGGAAGCCAGTCAGCGCAAACAAGAAGCTGTGCAGATCCCGCGTGTTGACAAAGTTGAAGCTACGCACGGAGCGGCCAGTGGCAATCCTCTCTAGAGATGCCTTCATTTCGCCCGGTACCTCTTTGCCAACTTGTGCCTCTGCTACTGCCATGGTCATGTCTGACTGGGGCAACCGCAGAATCTGGAATAGAGACGGCTCCGAGACTCCGAGTCTGATGCGCAGCTCGCCTGGTGTTACATTTACGCGATCAGTAATCGATCCGTTCATAAAGTCTGTGACAATGCGCAGCTTGTCGGCCAGTACAGTTGTCGGAATGTCCTCTCCAGATTCATCGTTGATGACACGCACGCCCTTCCATGCCAGCTTCGAGAGACCGGAAAATCCCTCCCTATCCATCAGCCTGGGTGAAATGCTGTAATGCTTGATGGCAACTTCGGTAAAGATCTTTTCTTGGTTGAGAGACGTACCAACCACGATGGAGTGGAAGCGGAGACGTTCTTTTTCATCCTTGAACGACAGCACCATCGTGCCTCGAGACCGGTTGCTGTCAAACTTGACCAACAAAGCAGGCGCGTCGTTTTCACCGCGGAGGAAGCCAAACTGGAAAGGTAGACTAGGGGGGAACATATGGCTGACACCGCTCAACGTGCGTGTCTTGGGACCAGTGATGATGGCCAGGCGGAATCCGCGATGGTGGTAGCGTGGACCTGTAGCCGCATCCTCTTTGTAGACTTGTTCTAGGAGGCAGAGCTCAGACCCGGGGATGGCCTCTTTAGGGAAGGCCCGTGACTGGGGATCAGAGTCAAAGTATTGGAAAGCAGGCAACGTCGATCTGAAGATGACATTTTCTCCAGACTTGGGAAACACAAGCGACTGCATCTTCTTGCCATATTCGTACATATTCCAAAGCATGCGGAAGTCAAGAGATGAGCACCGGATGGCCAGCTGGAAACCGCGCGGAAGTCGCACGTCAATGGTGTTGGACTCGGGCTTCCACCGCACCTCTTCCCACGTGGTTCCAGCACCCTTGATAGACTGAATGCGCAGTTGCACGTTGCCATTTTGGCTGACTACTAGGAACGTCAAGTTGGGCTGGTTGACAGGGCGTACAGTCGACAGGAAACAGCGGAATGAAAGGCCCTGGGATTCACGGCTTCCCTGTTCGGACAACACGGCATCGACAATGACTCTACTAAAGTTGAAGTATTCCGGGGTATCTCCCAATGGGAGAGACTCGACTAGAGATAATGGCTTAGGGCCCTGTGGTCTGCTAGAGTTGCTGAGGAGAGAGGTGCTAGCAGACGAAGTAAGAACTGGCAAGACATCCTGGGGGATTTGGGGGTATTCAACCCAAATGAATTTGTCTGTGGTTTGAGGGAGAAAGGCCTCTTCAGGTGGCATAAAGTCATTTCTAGACATGGAAACCGCCAGCTTGCAAAGACTAGAGCGCAAACTGGAGCGGACTTCTTCAACCTCGGGGTGGGGAGGCAAGTTACGAAGTCCCATGACTTCAGGGACAGCTTCCTCGCAGAGCCAGTATGCTTTGGACAGGTTAGCATAGGCCTGCTGCTTTTCCATGGTGTATTGTAGTTCGTCCTTGGCAGCGGCCTTGTTGCGGTTTCGGATGAGGACTTCCAGCGCTTGCCTTCCACGCAGAAACCACCAGAGAGCGGCTCTGGCAAGGTTTATCAGCTCGCAATACTTGAGCGGACCAGAAGTCTCGGCGTGTAAGCGAAACAGTTCGAAAAGGTGCTTTGTACGTGCCACAAAGGCCGTCAACTCTCGTGGTTCCGCGGCAGGCTGGCCGGTTACCGACAGATCGGAGCTGGCATGAGAATATGATGTTTGGCTATATGCAGAATAGGGCTCGCCGTACGATGCAGTGCTGGCGTTGCGAGAGAGATTACTGGGTAATTGGCCCGAGACATAGGGCGATCGTGTGGTGTAAGATAGCGGACTATAGTTGGACTGGGGGCCACTTGGGGTCGGTGGCGAAACCTTTGCTCGTGAGTTGTGGGCCGGTGGCGGCGGAGGAGTTGCCTCTACAACGGCAGGCTTGGTTGAATCCATGTAGTGGTCGTAGATTGATGCCGTTGGGGCCTCGGGAGACACTTCACGCACAATGGACCCGTCTGAGCTGTAATGAGAGCTAGGCGGTGAAGGGCTCATGGGAACGACTTCGTTTTGCACAACAGAGCGCGCCTTTGTGAGGGCTCTACCTTCGGCCATGCGCATCTCTGCTTGCTGGGTGTCAATAAAAGAGCGGCGGTTGAGATCAGGGGCGCGGATAGATTCAAGGTGCCGCGGTGCGGAGTGTTTGTGGGCAGGCGGCTCGGGCTGTCTTTGGCGCGGAGCAGGCTCGGAGAGTTCTGGTGCAGGGATAGTGTTGAAGCCGGTCTGGTTGCGCTTCAGAGATTTGGGCTGGAAATCAGGGTCATTGTGCAGTCTGATGCTCGCAGGGACGGGTGCAGGAGCAGGGCGGCCGGCCGCGATGCGGGCCATTTTGCGGTGCGAGACTTTGGTCGGGGGCTCTTCGCACTCGTCACCACCATCGCCGATGACCTCGGCCAAGGCCGCGTCCGGGAAGTGCACCTTCAGACCCTTGTTCTTTCTCCGGGGGTGGCTATATGAGGCCGAACGGACATTGGGGCTGGGGGCGAGCTGGCCAATCGACCGTTCCTGCACAGAATGGTGCGACTGTTGGTGGTGAAGCTGGTGCTGATTGGGGCGGATGGTCAGGTGATACTGTGGGTTTCCGTTGTTGGTGGTGTCGGGGCCGGCGCCAAGCGAGGCCGACTGGGGGTATCTGGGGGCCGCAACAGTGTCGATTTTGGTCAGGGCGCGAGGAGGGGCTTCGGCGCTGTTGTGGAAGTTGGCGGGCAGTCTCCCTGGCGAGGGGATGTCAGAAGGAGTAGAGTGCGAGACTTGCAGAGTGTCGGTGGTGGAATTGAGAAAGTCGTGGACATTGGCGGCGGAATGGGAGTCGTCCACATGGCGGTCCTTGCCAAAGAGCTTTCCCTTCCAGCGGTCTCTCCTTGATACCTTGGCGCCATCGAAGCCAGACTGGTCGGATTCCATCATTGTGGCGGGGAGTGGTAGTGGGTGTGGGTGTGGTATTCTGGGCAATCTAGTGTGCGATAGAGACAGCAAGCAGCATGTTCTTATGGGCAGCAGCTGGCGGCAAAGGCAAGGAGCGGCCGGCGGCTTTAGAGGCTAGACTAAGCTGAGATGGCACAGGCTGTTCGTATCGTGGGGGCCAGACGAGGGGAGGCGAGGCAGATTGGCGGGGACGCCCAGCAATGGAGACGGACGAGAAGCACAAAAAATCCTTGGGTGTTTCGGCTGGGCGGCGAGGAGGGCAGGCGGGCCGCGGGCCACGGGGTCGGGAGGCCGAGCAAAAGAGGGGTGAGGTGATGCGGTGGGCGGTGGGCGGTGGAGATCGGGAGCTGAGGCTGGGATCGAGTGGGCGGGCACTTGGGGAGATTGTCGCCAGATGACAAGAGGCGAGGAGGCGTGTTTTGGGCGGGCGAGGTGGTCTCTGTCCGGTGCAGGCTAAGCGGAGAAGAGAGAGAAGGAATAATTAAATGGCACGGGCAAGAAGCACGGAAAAAGCAGGGCTGAGGCCACTGTAGATCAGGACGTCCAGGAAGCGGAGGAGTAGAGAGGGGATCTTGCGAAGCAGCACAGCCAGAGTAGAGGCTCTGGACGAAAAGAAAAAAATAAGAAAAAAAACAAAGACAGAAAAAGAAAACGTGATGAAGATTCCAAGATCAAATGCAACAATGCAAGAAAAGGAAGAAAAAAGAAAGAAAAACAAATGTGTTGCTGCTGCTGCTGCTTGACGCTGCGGCAAATGACGCCGTGCAAAAATTGAAATGCCAGGCAACAAATAGAATAGCTACAGGGCCTGACAGGCTGGCGTTTCGTGTTTGCAAGCCTAAAGGCACCTACTGTCTGTTGGTTATAGTTAGGGGACATGAAACACCAAGGCTCGCGGCAAAGGGCCCTGTTCTGGTCCAGCCATGTACAATGTACAGGAGTTAAATACCTGGCATTTACGTGGTTCCGGGCTTCTTTGGCTTGGGCCTTTGGCCTTTGGCGCCTGCTATCACTGGTACGGGCAGCTTTACAACACAACTATAATATTCCGCCCTTCATTTTCTCTTTCGCCTGGGGTCTCATCACACGCGCAATGTCGCAAAGCCAGAGATGCAGAAACCACAGCCGAGGGACACAAAAGGTGGCAGAAGCAAAGCCCGCACAAGCTCTGCCGGCCTGGTCTGCCCACACCTCCCCGCTCGCCTTTTCCGCCTGGCCTGGCCGTGCTGGCACTTGCGCCCCGTGGCTCGCGCCTCGCGCCTCGCAGAGCCCGCAACACGCAGAAGCCCGTTTCTCTTCTCGTGCCTGGTCTCTCGTCTCGCGTCTCTCGTGTGCCCTCGCCCACCGCCTATTCTCGTCATCGATCAAAATAGAACAAAGAAGGCCCGTGAAACCAAACCTCGTCTAACAATAAATCCCCACTCTCCACTCTGGCCTGGCACCGAGGAAGGTGGGGGTGGGTTTTTAGTGGGCCACCACAGGGCAGTAGGCTCACAAGCCAAGCCATGGCCGCCAGAGGCTGTGGACTGTGTTGTTGGAGCAGTTGCTACTGCTGCTGCAGTTGCCGTTGCCGTTCCTGTTCCCGTTCCCGCCCACTCCCACTCCCGTTCTTTCTTTTCTCTCTCACGTGTCCCTCCCCTACTCACTCCGTCCTTCACTGTGCCCACACTGTATCCGCACTGTGCCTGGCCTTCCTTTCTTGTCCCATGCAGCCAGCCCGCAGCCACCACTTGCACTTGCCTCTGACCTCGGATTCCTCTCCTGTTTACTTTTGCCTACTTTGGGTTTGTTTACTTGTGCCTGCCTTCTCCAACTAGTCACTCTCGACTACTATTGCGATCTCCGTCTCCTCTGGAATCTGCCAACCGCACACAAAGTCCGCGCTAAAAACAAGTCTAACGACAGGCTAAGTGCAATATTTTCTCGTCTCATTTCCCTTTGCTATCCTCCTGCAGAATAACCATGTACCTATCTCCCGTTCTCACCCTGCACTGGCCACTCTCGCACTCCGCCCAGTCGCTCCCGATAACCGTACATCGTACATATACCGTAACTAACTATACTTATTTGTAGTTCTCTCGTGATTTGACAGTTTGCGTAATCAAGGCAATCAATCAAACGTCTGCACCTCGTAGTAGCTATCTATGTATGTACATATGTACTTGGACACATGGCTGTCTTGACCAAGTCTGACATCACTTTTCGTATCTCTTTTTTTCTCTAAATCATACTGAACCATCCTCATACCACATTTCTGTTCAACTCGCCCACACGCTGCTGAATGCAAGGGAACACTCTCGACATGTGCCAGATTACCATCGTGGTGTTAGTCCTGCCTGCAAACTAGTCAGAGCGCTTGACTTCCACCTCTCAGTCTTCTTTTCTCGTTGGCCCAAAAGAGACCCTTGTTCTCTCGAATCTGTGCTTTTAACCAGCCAAACAGATACTACAATGATACCTAGTCAATCACAAGTACTGGTACAAAACGTAGATGGGCCGAAATAGTGTTTCAGATTTGCCTCTCAGAATCTGGCTGGCTGCGTCACTGGTTTCTTTTGAAACCCCAGGTAACCCTAGCCTACTCAGCCAATCCACCCCAGCCCAAGTCAACTTATCCGTAAAGCCGCACACGTACCTCCTTTTCTCTCTCCTACCTCACCTGTCTTTGTTTCCACCTTGTTGGAAAAACATGTCTTTGTTGTTCCTTCTTCCGAACGGCCTGTTTCTCGCCTACTGGCGAAGAATGAGCCAATAGTTCTATAGATTCCATCGTCTCCGTCGTCTCCAGTCTGCTCCATTCCACAACAGCCCTGCCTTTTCTTCTGTTTTTCCTCTCCCATCTGTTGTTATGCACCCTTTCAACACTGGTCTCTAGTAATTTCATAAAAATGCGCACAATATCCGACTTGGATTGTGATACTCCCATTAATACATACTGCTCGCCTCCCTTGTTATCGCGTTGTCGTTGCCCAAACGCGCCATGCTTGGCATACATGCACACAAGTAGACATTTTCACATGTGCCATTCATTCTGAAGCTTCCCTTTTCTTCAAAAACAAAGCCCAAATATCCTTGTCACTCTTCTCTCTTCTCTTCTCTGTCCTCCAACTATTTTTGGCAGCACCCGTATTCACTTGCTCTGAATGGGAGGAAATGGGGGTGAAAGAAACAAGCTTGTCCTCTAAAACACGAGCTTGACAGGCCCTATAAGCCCTAAAAAAAAGCATGTCCCACAGGGTCCCTCGTTTTCCCTGCCCAGCATAGTTAGCATCCGGGAACAACACGACAATCATGCTAACCCTAATAATTTGTTTGGAGCACAAATGCTAAAAAGACAGTGAGCTGAGAATCAACACGATCTAGCTTCTTTGGACTTAAAACTAATGGACTGCCTTCAAAAAAGGACACAAAGCTGGAATAGGGGTAGCTATGAGTAATTTGATGAATCTACTAACTAGAAATAACAAAATAACCACTGTCTGGCATTCCACTAACACATGCAGAGTCTGCCTTGCCCAAAACGCCAAGCGCTGGGGGCCAGTCTTCCTTAGATTCACATTGACCAACTACACTAAATTGCATTGGACACATACAAGCGTCCACGGATAGTACCAATAATTCCCATGGTGTACTTTTCCTTGGCATGGCCCATATCTGCTCCTTTGTCCGTATAGTAAGTTGAGACTCATGGTGGTACAAGCCCATGTTAGTGTGTAACCTAATATCCCATCCACCCTGAAATGTCAGAGTCAGTAAACTACAACTGTGCCAAAAAGACGAACGTTCATTTGGGCTTGCTTACTTAGTGAGGCTTCTATTTTCTATTATGTACGATAGGCTCTCATAGCTTCTGTGCGTATGCTAACTGGGTAACTTTGGCCTCATTGCAGCGGATTCCCACAGGGATAATTTCAAAAATCCCCAGGCCTGTTAGCACGCGAGTGGTCTTGATTGGTGGTATTACTACGAAATAGTTATCACGAGGATAAGAAAATGAGCTCTGCTGTTATTTCCCACTCAATGATCAAACTTTCCATAGAACTTCTTGCAACATGTCTCCCTCACTTAGTGTATTCCCAAGTTTCTTGTTTTCATTGATTTATGCAGCTCGTGATATGAAAACCATATTGCTGCTTGTTCTAGAGTCATGAGTTACACTATCTTAAATGGCGTATGGCTGCACAAAGGAATCAAGTGTCAACAGTAAACTATGTGACAAAGACTGTATGTATCTGTATGTATCCAGGAGCTATATACGTCGTTTCTGCTTTGGTACATCCGGAGCTTTCTTGCATGTATGAGGTGACGATTCTTCATATGAAACTACATGGTTACTTCATAGTTAACTAACTACCCATTAAGTAGCTAGTGAAGAGATAATAGTCAAAGAGCCTGGTGGTAATAACAATACACTCTGCTAAGCACACAAAGTGTGCGGGAAACCTTGTATTTCGATAACAGATCATGATGATATGAGAAGGTGTAATGAAAGTCCGGATTTGATATAGGGTATTTGGTGTTAACCTAGGCATTCATGTGAAGCTGGGTTGGCGGAGGAGAGTATATTCAGGAAGGCGAATTAGTTGACATGACTGATGGAACATGCACATAACGCTTTGAACTATGAAGTAATGTACGATAGATTAATGCTGCCGATGCCAGTCGATCTTGTCGTCTTCCAAGTGAATTCTATGTCGTCATCACTTAGTCGCTGAACTTGCTTGATATTCGGATAGCTGCTCAATTTCCTCTAACAAACAAACAATATAAACTTTCCACTTCACGAACAACGTGATCGAGATACTTCCGAAAGAAACTCATATTTTCAGTAGCTGAGTTTTAGTGGCCACCAAGAGCTTTTTTTTCCATGTTGAACATATTTATTGAGATCTGTAGCCGGTATTTGGATTAACTTGGCGATGTGAAAAAAAAACCCGGGGCCGACGAAAAGCCATTGGTGATTCTTTTGACAATACACAATTTTGCTTCTAAAATCTGCAAACTTTCTCAACTAGGATATCGTAGTTTGAGTTGAAGAGAAGTTTAACTTTGAAACAGTTGGTGTTTGAACGGGCGTAGATATTGTTAGGATGTAGTTGCAGGTGAATATGATGAAAATAATAGTCAATGCTGGGAAAGAAGCAGATCGTTTGTGTCACGACGAAATTAGAGTCACGTGTGGAATATATAGTAGAAGGTTTTGTTTATTGGTGATTATAAAGAGAAACTTAAAAGTTGAGCTTGTGGTTAAGCGTATACTGCTGAAATGATTCGAGTCAGATAGGCTCCCGCGAAGAATGGTATCACACTTCCCCCATCAAGGCTATGTCATTGCTTGATGGTATGACTGACGTCAAGAAGACGAGGCAAAATGCGGAGTGGGAACGGAAACAATTGGACTTGAATGAGAGCTCAGTGTCACCATTGTAATGATTTGCAATGATGTTCATGATTTTATTTCTGCTACGATCCCATTCGGGGGTATTTGCCTCGACGGAAACGTCTCGAACACAGTTGGTTTTCTACGAGGGGAAGGGGGGGGTATTATCAACAAAGAGATGTTTGAGGTTTTCAGAAGAGGAATAAAGGGCAAGCGGAGTTCAAGGTATAGAACAGCAATAATGGATCTTAGGATGACCTGTATGCTTCCACCTATACCGAGACCCGTTCTCATTCGTTTTGGACAAGTATGCCAGTGCTTGTGGGAGAAATGTATAGGCCAAATATACCGGGTCAGCGCGTCGCGGAGATCTTGTTTACATGATGCAGAAGAGGTAGTTACCTCAATGAAGGGGGCGCGTGCTCGGCATGAGCCGGCTAACAGCGCACCAAGCGACTGCCGAGACGCCGAGTCTGCCGGCTAGTGAGATTCCGCATTGTTTTGGGTGCTATGAGCCAATGAGAACCCTCGGGCTGTCGAGAGATCGTACCACTTTCTAGTTCAGCTGCGCTCTTGGGGGCAGGTACGCGTGCTGACGCGCCGTGTGCCTTCCTCTTCACGGCGTGTTGTGCAGTCGTGGCAGGGCTTCTGGTGTCACAAGAAAAAAGCTGCTCACCGCCTGCCGGTTCGGGCCGAGTGGGTGGTGGGGAGGCCTAATCGGGACGTCAAGGGCCGGCCAATCAGAGGATGGGGGTCAAGAGTCGGGAACAGGGGGCATGGGCATAGTGCAATAGGCTCGGAGAAGTTTTTGGTAGCAAGAGGATGTGCGTAGTGGTCGATTGAAGTTGAAATCAAGCCAGGATGTAGCGGTGACTCGTGCGTATTTGCACATGTCAATAGGTTGAGGAGCAGGCAGGAAATGAGTTCTTGGCGTCGAGAGGTAGGGATGTAGTGCGACGGTAAAAAAGCTTATATTGACGACATGTGGCGGAGAGGGGCCCCATGGTGCCGGAGGAGAAACAGATTTCCAGTTAGACAGGGCCTTTTAAACATTTAAACGAGTTTTTCAGTACTCTCAATGGCGGGGGTTCATGTGAGGGTCTTGGGATTCTATGAAAACACTGATGTTACACTGATACTATGAAGTGCCTACTTTCTGAGGTGTCTTCTGGGGACAAGATGCAACAGGGAGACCGAGCGGCGAGCTCCGCGCATCAAAAGACTTTGGTCTTGGATGGAAGTGCTATTTCTGAATCGAATGGACCTCTCAGATCAGTCATACAAGCGATCCTGACCGAGATATCCACCACTGAAACCCAAGAGTCCTATCCGTCTCAATCCCCGTGCCTTCTCCCCGCCGGCCCGACGCGTGTCGCGTCCCGAATTCTGCCAGTCATATGGCTCCCCGCCTTCCATTTCGGGCCGGGCTGATTGCGCCAGCCAACCAGGGCTGACGGTCCCGAGCAGGGGGGGGGGCTCTCTGGGTATAAAAATGCGGGCGATCTCCTGTTGCTCCGGTTGCTGGTTGATTCATTTCTTTCTTCTACATCATCACTCCGACATTGCGTCCGTTTGACTACTTGTGACTTTGCTTCGCGGCTTTACTTTTCTTCATCGACTGACTTGACTTTCTGATTCTCTTGTTTTCTGCAACTGCTCTGGCTTCTACCATCGTCCATTGTTACTGGCCTCTCTCTCGTCGTAGTTGCCTGTTGACTTGGGTCATTGTTCTATCCTCGATTCTCGTCTGGTGATTGCTCTTGCTGTTACTGCTGTTGCTATTCTTGTTACCTACCTGCCCCTGTGTCAGCATGTTTCGTGTAAGTAATTGCCCCCTCTCTTGGTGCACACCTTCCTGCGTCAACACATTCACTAACTTCCAGCCCTAGCCCACGAATCATACTGCCACTCCTGGGGGATCGGCTTCTCCGCCGTCTCCGCCGGGCCCACCACCGGGCCCGGCTTCTTTTGCCTCGGCATCGGGGTCCGGACGCCCCCGGACCCTAGATCTTTATCGCGCCCGGTCTGGGAAGGTCCACCGGGTGACCTCTTGGGCTTCGGCCCCGCTGCGGTCTGCGTCCTTTCCCAGGGCGCAGCCTTCCCTCAAGTCGGTCCTGCGGCCGTCTATCTCGCTGCGCTTTATTGAGCGCCCGAAGAAGACGGTCCGCTGGGCCTTTGACGTGAAGGAGAATGTCCCTCGTCCGAAGAAGGCGGACGAGGAAGAGCCCGAAGACTCGGGCTTAGATCTGGAAGCCTTGGTGGCGGAGGCCAAGGCACTGATGGCTGCGCAGTCGCTGACTATGCAGGAAGCCATCAACCAGGTCCTGGCCCGGGCACTGGGGCCAGGTGAGGACGAGGACGAGGACGAAGACGAAGACGAAGACGAAGAAGAAGAAGAGGAAGAGGCAGAAAAAGAGGGAGAAGGTCCCAGTCATCGGGCCTTCGTCCCTGACTCAGAGGAGGTTGGTGCTGCCCTGTTCCCCGAGGGACAGTCGCCAAATGGCCTGGTTTTGCCAGACCCGTTCTCGCCTTTGGGCAACAACGGTCTGGCTCTCCCAAGCCTGGTCCCCTACAACAGGGGGGCCATGGCCCGCACTCCCAGCCCGGCTGGCGAAAGCTGTTCTTCTTCGCCCTTCCTCTCGTCGCCGCGTGACGCGAGAGTTTCTCCCGTTCGAGCTTTTCCCCGGGATGCTGGTCTCACGACCGGTGAAGACCGGATGTCTGTGGCTGAGAGCCCAGACCTCCCTTCCTCGCCGTTCCTGTCCACTCCCCGCGATGCCTCGCCTTCCCCCTCCCGTCTCCCTCTCTCCCACGCTCCCGGCCACTCGGTTGCCGAGAGCCCTGTGGCTGACGGATCGCCGTCGGCGGCTTCGGCCTCCTCAGTTTCCTCGTCGGCATCATCGACGCGCACGAAACTACGGGAGGCCTACGACCGCCCGTTCCCCGCCCGCCAGTTGTTTGGCCATGCGTCGCGCACGCAGGGCTCTTATTCGCCTCTTTCTTCCCCCCCCTCTCCTTCGTCCCGTTCGCCCTGGGGCCTCGAGCCGACCGAGGTGCTTGTGTCGTCTCCTTGCCCGGCTCCTGCGCCCATCCGCCGCCGTAAGAAGCAGCCCCCTGTTCCCCACACCTCAATCCGGGGCGACCCGTTCTCACCCTTTTCTCTTTTGGGAAGAGTCTTTTGGGCTTTTGTCAGCTTCGCCCGCATGGCCTGGGCCCTTGCCATCTCGGTTTCGGTCGACATGGCGAGCCCCTTCTCCTACTTTTGCTCCGCCTTCTTTATTCTGCTTGCTCGCCTCGCCCTGCCCACCTTGTTGGGTCTTCTCTTCGTTGTTTTGCGCCACGGCGTCTGTTCCACCTTGGTCATCCCCCTTTCGCTGCTGCGGTTTGTCAGGTCTTTTGGACCTCCGCCACCCCCAGGCAAGGATAGGTGGGAGTTGTGGGAGGTGTGCTACCTCATAGTTGGTGCCCTCGTCATGCCATGGTGCCAGCTCCTGCGCTTGGTCGTCCTGTTCTTGTGGCCCTATGTCGAAATGGGTTACTATGCTGGAATGTCGTGGTACAGCGATACCACTCGATCAATTTCTCGTCGTATTTCTCACGGCCTGCGTCTGTGTGGATGGGGGATTCGGACAGCGATTGCCACTGTTTGCTGGGAGCTTTTTTAGCCAATGCACTGGGCAGCTGGGCTATCCCTGTCTGATCTCCTCTGGGCTGTCGATATTTTGCTGGTCTGCCTGACGACCACTGTTGTTTTTGCCCTTGGCCTTCTGTTGTCGCTCTTGTCGACTGTATATGTAGGCATTATGTGCCTCTTCTCCGCCGGCTCTTCAGCGACTCCAATGCCACCCAGCGAGCCTGAGCCTGTTGTCCCAGTCGTGCCGGAGCCACGGTGGGGCCGTCTCAACAACTTCCAGGCTGCTGGAATCCACCCGGTCCCTGCTAACTGGAATGGACCCCTGTTTGGTGCAATGCGCAGAAGATAATAGAGCTTTTGGCTCCTGTTCTCTCGTGTTTGTCCTGCTTGTTTTCGTCCTTCTGGTTGCATGGGCCATCCTGTCAATTTCACCTGGCGTGACATCACCCCTAGACTTTCATCTACGGTTTTTTACACAGGCTGATCTTACCGTTCTCGCGACCCCCCAATCTTCTCTATTTCTTGCGGATGGCCTCTCATCGCCATTCGATACCAGACACTGCCCGATGCTACTTGAACAATGGCACGCTCCCCGCCTGAGCTTCTGTTTGAGTTGTGTAACCCGGGTTTTCCTCTGTACAACATGGCTTCACCGTGCGGTGGTAGCCCCTAATTCTTTCATCTGTTCCTAAGGTCCTCTTTATTATTGATATCCATGAAGCTTTCGTATTCATTATGACTATGATTTTCATTCATCATTACTATTATTGTTATCATGCTTCGCTTCTGGCTTCCCTAGTCTTTAGGCCTCACCGC
The DNA here is from genome assembly GCA_003671435.1 of Berkeleyomyces basicola. Classification (NCBI taxonomy): domain Eukaryota; kingdom Fungi; phylum Ascomycota; class Sordariomycetes; order Microascales; family Ceratocystidaceae; genus Berkeleyomyces; species Berkeleyomyces basicola. The sequence goes on along the minus strand of PJAC01000027.1, from coordinate 32,286 downwards.
ATCGTGCTCCCGCCATATCCTGCCACCCAGGGCTTCATCCCAAGAAGACGAACCCCCGGTAAATACTGTCACAGGGGGGGTTATACCGAGCTGAAGAACGAGCAGGATGGCCTGTGGGGAAGTTTATTCTGGCACAATGCCGAAAGGTATCGGCTCCGATGAGGGCATGTCTTACGAGGACATACCCCTGTCTCTTCATCGCCTTTGTCTTGGGGACCCGTCTTCGAGACCTATTTACATGGAATAGGTCTTCAGAGAACTGGTTTCTCAAGACTAATCTTAAACGAACAGTTGCTTTGACAACTGTTCAGCTTGGGATTCATCCATATACGCCTATTTTTGTAAGGGTTGCTTTTGGGGAGCAGATTTTCAGAGTCCAGGCTGGCATGGGACGTTTCCCACAACCTCTCTTTTCATTGTTGTTTTTGTTTTTGTTTTCTGCGTTGATGATGCGGTTTGTCGTTTGACCCCGCAGCTCACAAGAGGCTACAGGGCATGTAGTTTCGCTTTGTTTTGTTTTTGTTTTCTGCGTTGATGATGCGGTTTGTCGTTTGACCCCGCAGCTCACAAGAGGCTACAGGGCATGTAGTTTCGCTTTGTTTTGTTTTTGTTTTCTGCGTTGATGATGCGGTTTGTCGTTTGACCCCGCAGCTCACAAGAGGCTACAGGGCATGTAGTTTCGCTTTGTTTTGTTTTTGTTTTCTGCGTTGATGATGCGGTTTGTCGTTTGACCCCGCAGCTCACAAGAGGCTACAGGGCATGTAGTTTCGCTTTGTTTTGTTTTTGTTTTCTGCGTTGATGATGCGGTTTGTCGTTTGACCCCGCAGCTCACAAGAGGCTACAGGGCATGTAGTTTCGCTTTGTTTTGTTTTTGTTTTCTGCGTTGATGATGCGGTTTGTCGTTTGACCCCGCAGCTCACAAGAGGCTACAGGGCATGTAGTTTCGCTTTGTTTTGTTTTTGTTTTCTGCGTTGATGATGCGGTTTGTCGTTTGACCCCGCAGCTCACAAGAGGCTACAGGGCATGTAGTTTCGCTTTGTTTTGTTTTTGTTTTCTGCGTTGATGATGCGGTTTGTCGTTTGACCCCGCAGCTCACAAGAGGCTACAGGGCATGTAGTTTCGCTTTGTTTTGTTTTTGTTTTCTGCGTTGATGATGCGGTTTGTCGTTTGACCCCGCAGCTCACAAGAGGCTACAGGGCATGTAGTTTCGCTTTGTTTTGTTTTTGTTTTCTGCGTTGATGATGCGGTTTGTCGTTTGACCCCGCAGCTCACAAGAGGCTACAGGGCATGTAGTTTCGCTTTGTTTTGTTTTTGTTTTCTGCGTTGATGATGC
>PJAC01000027.1:8520-30928 GCA_003671435.1 Berkeleyomyces basicola | reverse complement strand
CAGGGGTTTTGATGTTCCTCCGTATGCTAGGTCCTGTCGCGCTTTTCTACCTTGCGCCACAGCGCACCCATATACGCCACGCGACAAAGATTGACGTTACTTCCGGGAGAAGCTTGTCGAGAAGGAAGTGTGACGCGCTGTGTCGAGGTCGCGCATGACTCCCCGCAGGCTTTGTGGACCTCAGGGAGGGGGGGGCTCTTTCGGGGTCACGGATGGTGGCGAGGGCAGCCTGGGCAATGTTCTACTGTGACAGGGTAGACGGCGTGAGATTGCTCGAGGTGGACGGGATGCCATACCTCCCAGGCGCGTGGGGAGGCCATAATGTCGTTGTCGTGGGGCCGGGAGCGTCACGCCTCTGATCCAGCGCATCACTTCGAGCGGCGGGCATCGAGTCTTCAGCCCCAGGTCATCGAGTCCATCCGGCTGAAGCGTTTCGGACAAGGTGTCCTGAGGCTTGCTGCGTGCACACCCCGCAGGACGAGGAAGCGCCGCTGCGGGAAAGCGACCCCATTCGGCGATGGGCGTGCGTCTGTTGGGCAATGCGCAGCGAGAAAGCCCGACGTGCAGGCTCTGGACCAGGAAGGAGCCAACACACCGCTATGCAGAACGAGGCACGCAGTCCTGGACGAAGGAGACTTACTCTTGGACAGGTTGAGGGGACCCGATGTCCATGTCATCAGGAGCTCAGTCGCCTTGTCGAGTACGTCCGGTCTCTTGGCCTGCGACGAGCAAGTCGTCGAGTAGGTATGACCTCTCCGTGGGCAGGGTCTGCCATCAGCCTTTCACAAAGTTCGCATGCCAGACTAAAAAGCAACGGTCCGAGGAAACGTCGCCCTGGCGCAACTCCCTCCGTCGAAAACGAGTCGGTTGCCCTCTGACAGTGATCAGCAGTCTGGTCTCGTCGGTACGCCCATCTTGCATCCTCACCAGGTCCGTGAGCGAAATCTGGCGCACCGCCTCTGCTATTGCCTTCTCGAGACCGTGTTGAACGCGTTGGGGAGAATCGAGGCTGCGTGAGGCGCTCGTGGCCTCGGGTGTTGTCTCCCTCGACGCCTCTCCACCAGTGTGGATGGGCAGGATCGACACCACCGGGGTTGCCACGCCACAGTTTGGTTTGGGAGGGAGGCCGTGTAGGCCAGCGGTCAATAGAGGACGGCATGGGTGGCAGGCGGTAAAAGATCTCGCTGACGCGCGATCGCCGGATCTCGGATTTCTGTCTGCGCCACCAATGTGCAGATCCCGGAGAAGGGCCTTCCGGAGGAGGTGTCAGCAGCCACGTCACTAGCAAGTCTCTCAGGAAGCTGATGAAGTCTGGGTGGCGCGCTGCTTGGAGCACCAGCTTGGGGCGACCAGCCGAGTGGACCTGGGGCGGACTCGATGATCATTGGCTTTGATAGCTGCCCTGACCTGGTCTCACTCGACACCGGGGGAGCTGAGCCGCGGCTACGGTCCCGAAAGGGCGGAAGCAGCCTTCTAGTGAGGGAGCGCAAGCTGCTCGAGGGTGACTGCGTGTCTTTTGCTCAATGTTCTGTGTGGTCGAGCGGGCGTGAGGCAGGGTGTTATCAGCGCGTGTGACTACGCGTCACGGTGGCGGGCAACGTACAGTCAACATGTTCCTATCGTTCGTGGGCCGCCGCGTCGCATGCGATGGTAGAGGCAACGGTCTAGAGCGCCCGTGATAGAAAAAGGGTTCAGTCGGCCTTGGGCGGCTGGTGGAGGCACCATCGTCCCTAGTGCCCCGCCTTCAAGGGGGCAGTTCTGTCTGGTGGGCCTCCACTCAAGAGGTTCGGTGTAGTCTCTCGGGTAGACGATACCGCCCCAACGCCCATTGGCGCTAAATGTGCCTGATAGCGGAGTCCGGGGGGTAAAGCTTCCCAAGAGGGAGGCCCCCGAGGCCTTATAAGAGTGTTGTATTTCTAGTGTGGTTATCGGCATCATACTTTTTTCTTTTATCCCGTAGGGCCCATCAACAGCGCGTCTCCCTGTGATCCACGTGCCAGAGTGATTTTGTGTACCGCCCTAACTCCTAATGGTGCTGAGTCTGTTAGTTGTGCTCAAACATCGGCACTTTGAATGTCAAACAGCAGAGCAAATCAAAGAATCAACGATCATTAGATCCATTGAAAGATTAATCTTATCTATACCACTGGTAGATGAAGCCATCACGCGATAATATCGGCCGAAGTCACAAACACCTCCATCAGCCCCGAACAGGCTGCGGATAGGGAACCCGGACACTGGCAGTAGGTACGTCGGCGTAACACAAGTACAGCAACGAAGCAAGAAACGGAGCACGATGCTGGTTCGATGAAAGAAAAAACAAACAGGATCAAAGCAAGGAAAAAGAAGACAGGAAACGGGACGATTTCTTAGTGCAAGTTTAACTGGGGTACTGAGAGAAATGAAAACCAAAGTCAAATGCGAACCATCATACAGCAACCTCACCTTCCAAAGTTAATGGCGAAGGGGCTCTGGCGCGCCCAGCCTCAAGGCAGTCCTTCACTTTTTGTGGTCCTAAACATGGCAAAAGCCTGGCCGTCGCCGCTTGGACAAACATGATTTATGTTCCAGGGAGATGTTGTTGATTTCGCCGTTTGTGTGACTTGACTGTATGAACGTGAGTAGCCTAGATGAAGAGAATTGTGGATGTTGGAGTTGAATTGATTATTGATTGTTCTGTAATTGAATTGAATGTCTTTATTTTACCTGTCTACTCGCGAGGTATCCGGACATTACGACAGGGAACCATTGCTGTACTAGGGTACATACGCTATCGACGCAGACCCGAATCTGCCCTAAGAACTGCACTCTGCCGAAGTACTAATGACGGGAGGTCCCCCACCCGCCCATCGACGAAGACTGTCCCTCGTGCGGGCAGCCCCCAAACATAACCGGAATCTCTGGCCAAACGCTGTCGTACCAAACAAAGCAAACAAAACAAAAAGCAGACCTCCTCAAAACCATTCCCCCCAAAAGTGACCAGAACCAGGCAGCCCTGCGTGGAAGCTACCATTCCACCAACATTCGTTTGCGGCTAAGGGCGGGGAAAAACGAGAAAAACTCTCGCGATGGGCCATTCAGCGGACTTGGCCTGGGGGCTCTCGAAAATGGCGAAAACACAAGGCCAGATGACCTCCAGAAGTCTGGTGATCGTGGGACCGAAAGAAAGAAAAGTTGGCCGTAACCGCCAGCGTGCGCGATGGGTGAAGGCACAGCGATACGGTTCCCGCGCCACGGGGGACGGACTACCTGACTCTTCCAGAAAGGCAGTCATCGAGTATGAGTGTGGCTCCCTGAGGTGCAGTGCAGAGTGCTCGAGGGGCCGACGATTCGTAGCGGTGGTGAGAAAAAGGGGCGAAACGTCGACAAGATCAACCACGAGGGGAGGAAAAAAGCGGGCTTAACAAGGCTCACAACTCGAAAAAGAATAGACGCACATGGGATATGTGCGCGTCGTTTCAAACCACAATGGAGGGGAAAATGTTCGTTTTTTGGCGAGGGGGCATCTTTGACCAAAGGTGCCCACCCGAGGGTTGTAGGAGGAAGGTTGATTGATTGATTCTTTATCTCCCGTCTACTTGGCGAGGGATTCTCGCACCGACTGACTGTGTCTTCGCGTTCGCTTGACTTGACTTGACTTGACTTATTTACGGTGACTAAGCTACATGAAAAGCATTAACACGGCCGCTGTGAGCGGACACAGATCCTATCAGATCTGCTAGTCATGAAGAAAACCTAGAAATCGGGGCTTTTAGCCCCGCGCGAGCGTGGACATCTAGTGGGTGTGAATCTGCATGTGTGGTACATAGGAACAAGTAACAAAAAAAAAAAAAAAAAAAAAAAAAAAAAAAAAAACAAGTATCCAGAAAACGCACGCAGTAAAGCACTGGTAGAAAACATACAAAACAGAAGCAAAACAAGAACCAAAACTCGAAAGGATGGCATAGCAAAAAAAGGAAATAGGTGAGAAGGTGGTGTGGGTTTTTATTCAGCCTGCGGGCGCTGGGTGTCAAACTTCTTTTGCGAGAGGCGCGGAAGCCTTTCTCGGAGAACGATCACTTCTGAATGAATTTTCTTGAAGGTCTAGCGACATGGGGCAGGTCGCATGCGTGGAAGGCAGACTTCTCCTGATTGCAGTATGGGCAGAGTAGTTCGGCGTCTTGTGGGCATAAACGGGGGGCTGGTGGTACTGCGAAGTCCGCATGAGCGGATCTTCGCACTCAGAAACGACCAAACCGTGTCGTCCAAAAGCTTTTATACTCGGTGTTTCAGAGTTTTGGCGCATCTTAGCTGGTGTGCCAGATGGGGGGGCTTTTCCTGGGTGTTCCACCCACTTGTCAGAGCTTCCTGGAGCCATGTTTGCGCCACCGCTGGGCCCGGGCAAGCGACATAAACTCTGTCTCTGCGTGGTCTAGCAAGCGCCTCTTTTGGCGGCGTTCGTCAGCCGCTTCGTTTCTGCACCCGCCATGTGCCAGGGACCAGTGTACTAGGGGTACAGCCGGGCCTGTGGTTGTGCCAATTGCGAAGCTTCGACTTGACGCTGCCTCTCGACTGATTGGACGTTCCGATCTTTGTAGTTGGTTGAGAATGCGGTCGCGAGCACTCCTGTTGTCAGGCAGAGGTGTAGAGTTTTGCTTTGACGCGTATTCCACTTCGGCCACACTCAAGTGCATGAGAGGGCTGCGTAATGGCTTTGGCATCTGCGCTTCAATTCCATTTACCCGTTGGTATAGACCCCCTGTGAGAGGTGTCTCGCGGTACCTACGCCCGCCTGCCTCCGGTGAACCAGAAGCAGCATGGGAACGTCCGATTGCCATACGTTCTGTCAGGACACCTGTGGCCGCCGTTGGGGTGTTCCTGCACTCCTCTCCTTGTCGCGAAGGGCGAGGGATCAGGGGTACTCGCGTCTCGCCATTCTTGACTTGACTTGACTTATTTAACGTGACAATACACGGTCTGCGTGAGGCGGACACAGGCCTCGTGTGCCATTGGAAGCAACCAGATGTGTCTCTGTTTCGTGGCTATAAAAAATCGATGGCCAGAACTGCCAATACCTGATCGATACCACAACAGGAGAACACCACATTGAGATGTGGTGATTAATACTGATGACACGCTGGGATTCGAACCCACATTTTTGATTCGGTAGTCAAACGCTTGCATTGGGCCATCGCGGCAGTTTCTTTGCTTGTGAAGGTGAAGTTCGCTATCACGGATTCGGTTCGGCGCTTTTTTTTTTTTTTTTTTTTTTTTTGGCGGGGGATCGCTTACGGGGCTCTCCTTGGACGACAGTCCAACAACCATGTCAACGACTTGGCATGTGGGTACGAAAAGGATCATCGAGGTGCAGAATACTGAAGTGCTAGATGTTTTACAAGCTAATTCCTGTAGCTAATGTAGAAAGAATAAGACACATTGCTGGCAAGTGGGCAGTGCGAAGTAGATGTTCGATGGAAGGCTAGAGGCAAAGAGACGGCAGAACATGAGAGGTGAAAAGGATGCGTTCAGGAGAGAGATGATTAGATGTACCTGGTGGCGTGACGCATTATTGAGATAGACAGTCTCTAATGCCTCAATTTTAATAGAGAGGTAGAGTAGCGAAGTAACATGGCGTCCGGGTGAACTAGGGCGGCAAATGGAAGGACTACAGTTGAACATGAAAAGAAATCGTATTATTTGAGAAACACATCGTGGGATAATTGAAATGCCTAAATACCTTGGGACTAAATGCCGGCTGTAGTCTCTTGTGAGCTGCGGGGTCAAAAGTGACAAACCCATCATCAACGCAGCGAAAAAAAACAAAAGAAAGCGAAACTACATGCCTGAAATAGGCGCTCGTGTGAGACTGCGGGGTCAAACGACAAACCGCATCATCAACGCAGACACAAAAACAAACAAAGCGAAACTACATGCCCTGTAGCCTCTTGTGAGCTGCGGGGTCAAACGACAAAACTACATATCATCAACGCAGAAAACAACAACAAAACAAAGCGAACTACATGCCCTGTAGCTCTGTGAGCTGCGGGGTCAAACGACAAACGCATCATCAACGCAAGAAACAAACAAAAACTAACAATGAAAAGAGCGGTTGTGGAAACGTCCATGCCAGCCTGGACTCTGAAAATCTGCTCCCCAAAAGAACCTTACAAAAATATGGGCGTATATGGATGAATCCCAAGCTGAACACGTTGTCAAGCAATGTTCGTTTAAAGATAGTCTTTGAGAAACCAGTTCTCTGAAGACCTTAGTTCATGTAAATAGTCTCGAAGACGGGTCCCCCAAGACAAAGGCGAATGAAGGACAGGGGTATGTCTGTACGACTGCCCTATCGAGCGATATTTCGGCATTGTGCCAGAATAAACTTCCCACAGGCCATCCTGCTCGTTTTCAGCTCGTATAACCCCCCGTGTGACAGTATTTACCGGGGGTTCCGTCTTCTTGGTTGATGAAGCCCTGGGTGGCAGGTAATGGCGGGAGCACGAATTGCGGTGAGGCCTAAAGACAGGGAGCCAGAAGCGAAGCATGATATCAATAATAGTAATGATGAATGAAAATCATAGATCATATGAATCAAAAGCTTCATGGATATCAATAATAAAGAGGACTTAGGAACAGATGAAAGACTTAGGGGCTACACGGCCGGTGAAGCCATGTTGTGACAGAGGAAACGCCGGGTTACAACAACTAAAGAAGCTCAGGCGGGGAGGTGCCATTCGTTCAAGTAGCATCGGGCAGTGGTCTGGTAATCGAATGGCGATGAGAGGCCATCCGCAAGAAATGAGAAGATGGGGGGGTCGCCGAGAACGGTAAGATCAGCCTGTGTAAAAACCGTAGATGAGAAGTTTAAGGCGGTGATGTCACGCCAAGGTGAATTGACCAGGATGTGCCCATGCACAGAAGAGAAAACAAGCAGGAGAAAACACGAGAGAACAGGAGCCAAAAGCTCTATTATTCTTCTGCGCATTGCACCAAAACGGGGTCCATATCCAGTTAGCAGGACCGGGTGGATCCAGCAGCCCTGGAAGTTGTTGAGTCGGTCACCTGTCCCCCACCGTGGCTTCCGGCACGACTGGACAAACGCTCAGGCCCGCTGGGTGGCATTGGGATGTCGCTGAAGAGCCGGCGGAGAAGAGCACATAATGCCTACACACACCAGTCAACAAGAGAGACAACAGAGCCAAGGCAAACAACATGTCGTAGGCGACGCTAGCAAAATTCGACAGCCCAGAGGAGATCAGACAAGGGAATAGCCCGCTGCCCAGTGCTTGGCTAAAAAAGCTCCCGCAAACGTGGCAATCGCTGTCCCGAATCCCATCCACACAGACGCAGGCCGGTGAGAAATAGATAAGGGTGTCACCTTGGATAAATCGGGTCGCGGCCAGTGTTGGTAGAGCAACGAGAATTGATCGAGTGGGTATCTGTCCACGACATTCAGCATAGTAAACATTTCGACATAGGCCACAAGAACAGGGAGACCAGCGCAGGAGCTGGCACCATGGCATGACGAGGGCACCAACTATGAGGTAGCACATTCCTCCCACAACCCAGGCACCTATCTTGCCTGGGTGCGGAGGTCCAAAAGACCCTGACAAACGCAGGCAGCCCGAAAGGGGGATGAGCAAGGTGGAACAGACGCGGTGCGCAAGACTTAGCAGAACGAAGAGAAAGCCCCACAAGGTGGGCAGGGCGGAGGCGAGCAAGCAGAATAAAAAGGCGAGCAAAAGTATGGAGAAGGGGCTCGCCATGTCGACCGGAAACCGAGATGGCAGGGCCCAGGCCATGCGGGCGAAAGCTGACACAAGCCCAAAAGACTCTTCGAAAAGAAGAAAAGGGTGAGAAGGGTGCGCCTCGGACGGATTGAGGTGTGTGTGTGTGAGCTTGTGTGTGGGGCTGTTGGCGTGGTGACACACGCGAAGTCTACAGAGCGCTGTGGGTGGGTAGTGGTGACTGCAGGACACCGGCTGAGATGAGCCGGGCAGGAGACGAACCAAGCAGCCTCGGTCGGCTTCGAGGCCCCAGGGCGAACGGGACAGGCGAGGGGGGAGAGAAAGAGGCGAAATAAGAGCGCCTGCGTGCGCGACGCATGGCCACACAAACTGGGGGCGGGGCACGGGCGGTCCAAGGCCTCCCGTAGTTTTCGTGCGCCGGTCGATGATGCGACGATGGAAACTGAGGAGGCCGAAGCGCCGACGGCGATCGTCACCACAGGGCTCTCGGCAACCGAGTGGCCGGATGCGTGGGAGAGAGGGAGAGGAGGGGGAAGGCCGAGGCAGGACAGGCGGAGGAAGGGAGGGCAGTGCTGGGCTAATGCAGACGAGGACAGGTGCACGGTCCTCGTTGGCTGTCTGAGACGCCCCACGCACTCGGGCGCAAGGAGATTCGCAACGGAATCGTGCTAGGCGTCCAAGAGCATCGGCGAACGAAAAGTGCGAGACGGGGAGCAGCATTACGCAGCCGGGCTGTGGCGTGCGGACAGCGAGAGCGAAGTGGTGTGTCAGAGAGAGAGACTCATGTGGCGCGGCCGGGCTGGGAGTGGGGCATGGCCCCCTGTTGTAGGGGACCAGGCCTTGGCACACTATCACGCTGAGTCACACACAATTGTGGGTCCTCGGGGCAACACGCCGCCGAGGTAGGAGATGTTACATAGGAGAGAGAAGGAGGAAGAAAGAAAGGAAAAGATAGAACGAAATAAATCATCGATAACTTTACCAGTTCTACAGGTTATGAGCCCGCGCTTCGCGACAAGACAATTCAACTGTTGAAACTGTCTCTGAGACTAGCATGTCGACACCTCGACGTTCAGCAAGACTCAACCCAATCGATCAACACCTCCCGGCCTCCACGCAGGCCACCATCGCCCACGAGCGAGAAACTTCCGCCTCCACGCACGCAGATAAAGAAACGCCATCAACAACCACAACGATGGCTAACCTTATCGACATGCAAGACATCAGAACGATGATCCAATAGATCATCAGAGATGAAATTCAGGCACCAAGGGGTGCACCCAATGAACCCGTGATGGAAAACACGGAGCAGAAACCAATCCCAGACATCACCGCAAGGCACCTCAATGAGATAGGCTGGCACGTTCGTGTGTCACCAGACACCATTCTTTCATCAGCAGAAACTTGGCCGGCCTGGTATTCTGCCGTCACCAGAGCACTCCGACAGATTGAGTTGACCCACGACGACGTCGACAGGATCCCGAACACTGCAAAGTTTAGGATCATGGATGAGGTCCTCAACGCCACGAAGCGGACACTGCAGGAGTACGCTCTGAACTGTGAGTCATACACGGAGTTGATGAGTGTGCTGCGTTGCCAGACAATTGGCACCATACAGAATCCCGCTGTCCAAGTCCAACGGCAACTATGCGACTTGGAATTTTTACCCGGTGAAACATTGAACGAGCTGCTGAACCGCTATAACGACCTGATGGCCAGAGCTCAGTCAACAGGTCTTGATCTTGAGGAAGCGAGCAAGATCACCTACGTGATGTCAGCCGTTGGAAAGCATTACGAGAGCCTGGAAACTCTCATCCGACCCATCAGGAGCTTCAACGACGCGTACAGTACTCTTCGCGCCGAGGCAAACATGGCGTCCTTCAAGCGTCCACCTGTCCCCAAACCGACCGCAAGGGGCAACAGACCAGCCGGAGCCAAGAAACCACGGACGGGATGCTGGAACTGCAACGTCGTGGGGCATCACTCCGCTGTATGCCCTGAGAGAAGGAACGATGCCAGGATGAGGACCAGGGCCAGAGGCAGAAATGACGCACCCAACAACGCTCGTGGTGGCAACACCAACACGGCTGCAATCAATGAAGCTGAGGATGAAGAAGGTACGAGAGAAATTCAACAACAACAAACCCATCAACAACCGCCGGAACCCCTATGCTCCTTCAACATTTCTGTCAACACCAATGACCCTAAACCAAACCAAACCACTGACAAACATGACAGATCCCTAGTTCCATGGATGATCGACAGCGGCGCCAACACACATGTTGTCCGGGATCTGGAAGAGTTTGTGCCAGGATCGGTGCGGGACGTTAGGGTAGGGGTGAAGACGGGCAATGGCAGGTTGATAGCGATTAAAAGAGGAAATGTTGCGCTCCATATACCTGAAACAAATGTAACGATCATCCTGCGTGATGCGCTCCTTTTACCGGCATCACCAATGAGTTTATTCTCACTACAACGTTGGTATGACATTGGCGGCAGCCTGAATGGAATCAAGATGGTTCGCGAGGGTGAAGTATTTATGACGGTGACGAAGAACTTCCGTTTCGAACCGATAAACGTATCACAATCCTGGGGACATACATCAATGACGAACCCCAAAGATGCTGTCGTACTCTCAGTTGAAGATAGACCCAGCGGAACGACAGCCCTCGAACGCACAAGGCTGGCACACGCTCGAGCAGGACACATCAACGATACATCTCTCCGAGCGACATGTACTAACATAAGAGGAATGGCCATCGACAAACCGAAATTCTGCGAAACGTGGCCATGTGAGACATGCATCAAAGCCAAAGCTATGCACTACACTCCCCAAGACAAGAGGCCACCAGTGCACGCTGTCATGGACTGTATCCACGTGGATGTGGCATACGTCGGCTGGTCGTCAAGAAACGACGCCAGGTACTTTGTGATTATAGTGGATGAATTCACAAGACTGAAGACTGCGAAACCCATACCGAAAATGACCAAGCAAGCTGGTGACATGATCATAAGCGAGATAAAAGCATGGATGATCCAGACCGGACGCAAGCCGGCCAAACTGATGATGGACAACGGGACAGATATCAATATATCCAAAATGAAGAAATGGGCAGCATCCGAAGGAATCACAGTGCACACATCCCCCGCCTATTCACCAGCGCAAAACGGCATAGCTGAAAGAGCAAACCAAGAAGTGCTACGCAAGCTGCGATGCGCAGTAGCAGACGGTCTTCCCGAGGATTTCTGGGACATCGCCTTATCATCCATCATGGAGCAGATCAACAACGCAGTACCGGCAGGAAGCAAGACGGGACGATCACCACAGTGGGAATGGGAGAGAGAGATCGTGAGGTTGGCAGGACGTGACGAGCCCAAACCACCAAGTGTCGGACACTTTCGCATACTCGGATGCCGTGTCGAGGTGACCTTATCCAAGACGGAAATGGCCAAGCTGAAAATATCGAAGGGCAGTTCGAATGCCTATGAAGGCATACTACTCGGATTTGAAGGCACTCACATGTACACCACCTTCATCCCATCATTGGACAAGGTCATCAGGACGCACAACATGAAGATTCTCGAAGAAATCAAGAAGCCAACAAATCCTATAGTAGTGTCACGACCACAGGGAACCCTACGACCTACACCAGAAGACAAGCGTCCTAACGCATCCATCCAAACAACTGCGGCACCGAACCTAAATATCCCCGCCATGACAAAGTCTAATGAAAACCCTACGACTCAAGAGAACATAAATAACGCGCTGATCGCATCCACTAATTTACACGCGTTATCCGTCTTCACTGAGCCAGCCACACCCAGACAAGCACTGGCTGCCAGCGAGAAATGGACGGTTGCCATTGACAAGGAAATCGAAAATATGCTTTCTTACGACGTTTTCGAGTTTGTTGAACCTCCAAAAGGCAGATCATTAATCCCAATGAAGTGGGTATTTAAGATCAAATTGGACGGGAGGTACAAGGCGAGGCTTGTAGCCAGAGGCGACAGGCAAAAAGAGGGCATAGACTACAACGAGACGTTCGCATCAACGGCACACACCGACAGCTGGAGGATATTGATGGCATGCGCAGTTACTACAGGCAGAGTGGTACGACAGGCAGACATCACCGCGGCATACCTGCACGGCATCATCCAAGAAGATGTCTACCTCAGAGCACCGGCCGAGGTGCAGGACTATTTCAGAAGACATCCGGAAGCTGGACAGAGAGTTGGCTTTGCACCGGGTTTGGCCATCAAGCTCAAACGGACGCTCTACGGGTTGAAACAAAGCGGACACGAGTGGCAACAGGTGCTCAAGGCTAGCCTCATGGAATTGGGATTCCATCAAGTACCGTGCGACCCAGCCACATACCGAGACAATGTTCGAGATATCACGGTATGCACGCACATAGATGATCTTCTCTATGATGGGCCAGATGAAACAACAGTCAAGATCTTCGAAAGAGACTTGTGCAAAAGGTTCCATGCAAATCTGAGCGAGGTGCCAAAGTGGCTACTGGGTGTCAACCTCGCATTTAATCCCAATGGCATATCTCTGGACCAGATTGTACTCATCGACAGCATCCTCGAGGAAGCAGGGATGCAAAATTGCGAACCATCGGCATTACCGGCCGAATTGCCAGAATCTTGTCCGTGGCAGGATAAGGACAGATCACCGGATGACCACGAACTCGGAAAAGAGCTTGCGGACAGGTACCGACGCCTTGTGGGACGCATGATGTACGCAAGGACAATGACCCGCCCCGACATAGCACCTGCTTTGGGAAGACTGATTGCTGCATTCAAGACACCACGGGAATCTGACAATAAGGCCCTGACAAAACTCTTGCGATATCTGTCCGGAACAAAAGGCTTCAGAATAGTCTACAGGGCACCGTCCAAGCAACCAAAATCAGAACCCATAAAGTGTTACATGTATACAGACGCAACATGGGTGGATGGCCCCGATGGAAGATCAACCACTGGTTTCATGATATTCATAGCCGGAGGACCTGTCATGTGGACATGCAGGAGACAGAAAGTCGTCGCCAAGAGTTCGTTGGAATCGGAGCTTATTGCCATGGCGGAAGGAATGACAGCCGCAGCCTACGTCAAGAACTTCGCGGACGCCCTGGGATACACTTTGGATATCACAGTCTACGCAGACAACAAAGGAGCATTGGCAACAGCAAACAAGCCAGACGCAACATCACGGGCGACTAGACATATTCGGGCCAGTGATTTCTACATACGAGAAAAAGTCGCAGATGGAACAGTGAGGCTCGAGTACGTCAACACCAAGCGACAGATCGCCGACGCTCTTACGAAACCGCTGTCAGCACCGTTAGTCCAGAAGTACAATAGAGTCATCTTTGGCGGACTCGACCCGAACACACCACCCCACGAGTTCGTGACCGTCTGAAGACGGAGAGATACCACACCGTTCGGTGTGAGGGGGGGTGTCGCGTGGCGTATATGGGTGGCGCTGTGGCGCAAGGTAGAAAGCGCGACAGGACCTAGCATACGGAGGAACATCAAAACCCCTGTCACGCTGAGTCACACACAATTGTGGGTCCTCGGGGCAACACGCCGCCGAGGTAGGAGATGTTACATAGGAGAGAGAAGGAGGAAGAAAGAAAGGAAAAGATAGAACGAAAAAAAATCATCGATAACTTTACCAGTTCTACAATCTTTCCGCGAGAGTTCGTCCTTCTACGGCCGCCACTGGCTCGGTGTTTTGCGCACAATTAAACCATTCACCATCGCAGACATCAAATGTCGCGTGGCGGCTGTGTCAGAAAAAGAGTGCCCCACTGCCTCATATATGATGATCATACATAGATAAGTGCGCCGACAGACTCACATGCGACAAGTATATAAGAGACTCCAGGAGGACGGCTAGAACCTAGAATAGAGAGAGAATAGATTATCGATATTCACACACGCTTAATCCATTCACAGCTGTGGCGGAACCATAGGGCTGCATGTGCTCCGGCTACGGTTCCATTAGGTTACATAGGCAGGTCAACAAGCTAGATTACATCTATAGCTTACACCAGCGTAGTTCTAGGTCCACAACCCTTGAGGGGGGTACCTTTGAGGTCGGCCCCCTCCCCTCGAGCTTTTGCTGAGGGGGTTTCCGAGGCTAGCACCATGACTCCGATGCTGCTGCCATTCTCATGAGCTTTCAGGACCCTAGTCCGCATTTACTACTTTGAGGGTTTTCTTCGTCGTCGATTTGCCTCTCTCCTGCTCACTCCCGACCTATGATCGTCGACCCCTCACCGCCTCAACCTACACTATCTCGGGATTTTCCCCCTTTATAACTCATGACTGTCCTTTGGAGGTTCAACAGTTCCTTTTTTTTTTTTTAGCTCGCCTGCCTTCGTTGACCAGGGGCTCTACGATTCTGGACAAATCGTGGCCTAACCGCGGAGCTTCACGACGTGTGGCAGCCCTTAGGAAGCCGCTGTGAGCGTGTTCGTCGAACGCCGTCCGGGGGATTTATGGTCTGCGGGACCAGTGAAGAAGGTTCTTCGGAAGTTTCCGAGGATTGATGTGACAAGGGATGTCAGGTTTTTCGAGTTTTTCCCCGGCTGGGTATCCAAAGGGCATCCTTTGCTAAAGCACTTCCGAATGGCCCTCTGTTGCTGCCAACATCATGTATATAGTACTCCCTTTCAGTATCAGCTCCACTATAGTCCTCATGTTCCTCGTTGGAATCTGACCCACAGCATGATATCACTCGATAACAAGGCTTCGGGCCCCAGGACTCTAAAAATAACATTCACATTCACATTCACATTCTAGGTATAAAAGGTAATCTGGCGGATTTACCATTTTGAGATAGTTTATGAACAAAAGAGTTAATTGACCCAAACAATAGGTTATGAGTCTGCGTGTTCACGAAGCGCACCGTTTACTCTCTTATAACGTTAGTCTTTTCGTTCTCGATTCACTCGATAGAAATCCCCTCTCCGGATCTACCATTCATATCGTTTTCCCCGAATACACTACATGTCTACTCGCAAGTCGGAGCGTATTGCTGCCCAGAAGCGAGCCGTCCAAGATTCCACTTCTAACTATGAAGTGCAGGAGTCGACAACAAATCAACGTCGCGACTCATCAAGCTCGCTCAGCGAAGTTTCATCAACCTCCAACATGTCTTCAGGAAACCCCCAGCAAGACACACTCAACCTCGAAGAAATGATGACTGAGCTCTAACTATTTCGAGAGCAGTTCAAATGATTTACTGCAAGCAAAAGTACATATCTCACCGATGACGATCCGACCAGAGCCAAACAGATTGCTCGTGCGGAGGCCGTCATTCCCCAAACATTCCTTGACGTTAGCTGGGAGCCCACCCTCTCGAACGACGCAATACCGAAAGATCGCGAAACTTGGGCCGCATGGAAATGTGAACTCGGTGCTGCCCTGGAAGACCTCAACTTGAAGGTCCAAGATTTCCCATACGCATCCGCTGTGGTTAACCGGCGCGTTCTCAGAAGCATCCGAAGGTCCATCTCTCTCGACCTTCAGACCCTTATTCAGTCGTCAACCGAGGTAAGCCATGCTGTGGAGTTTCTCAGTGACGCTACCATCGGCGATCTGGACCGCGCCAAAGTCCGTTACCAGAAGGAGCTCAAGGATTTCAGATTCCAGAAAGGCGAGACACTCGCAGATCTTGTTAAGCGCCATCAGGTGTTCCTTAATCAAGCACCATATTATGGTGTAGAGGTCGATGATTCTGCCAACTGCGGCAACCTCGTGTCTGTCATCATCTAGCATTATGAGGAACTTGCCAATCTCATAAAGGAGACAACCTACCGTGAGCTTCTCTTGTCCTTGGGTGACCACACAGGACTCAAGAAATACAGTCGCCCGCCCTTGCCAGTCAACAACAACCGTTTTCGCCGTGGACAGCCGTCCGACTATAAAAACGATAAGCGAGCCAACCGCAAGAGCAAGGGTAGATGCGAGTGCCGACGGGCCAAACGACACAGAGATGGTTCCGGCAACTCCAATTTCCAGAAGAATCGTTCCCGGGAAAAACGGGACGACGTAAACGCTCTTGATGTCTCTGACTCCGACGGTGACGAGATCGTGTGTAAGTCTTCACAGATCTCACTCGTCCGATTTCCCATTAGCGGCGACGGTTCCAACACCAACAACAACGCTAACCTCACTCTAGAAACCCCCATGCTTGCGGATACCGGCGCGAGTGTTCATGTCCACCGCAACCTCGATGCTTTTGCGCCGAGTAGCTTGCGGTCGTGTGATCGTAGGATGGCGTCGGCTACGGGTAATGGCGTTGTGCGTCAGAAGGGCACTGTTGTCATTTGGTTGGTGCAATCGGGGGCTACCTTGATGCTGAAAGATGTTCTACACATCCCGGATGGCCCCGCAGATATCATGTCAATGAAGCTATTTGAGAAAATGGGCGGCAAAAATGATGGCCGAGCGTTGGTGCTTAATGAAAAGAAGGTTTCGTTCGTGGACAAAAATTACAGGTTCAAAGTGATGAATATGTCCAAGTACTACATGAAGTCTCCGGGTCACTCTGAGAATGGGGATTCTGTGGAAATAGTGAACGCGGCCATCTCAGACCTGACGTGCGACGATGGACTCCACGCGGAAGCAACTTTGTTGCAGAAGGCCAGGATCATGCATGAGCGCCTGAATCACATTGGCAATGACGCCCTCCGCCACACCGCCGTTCAGGGAACACGCAGATCCATTTTCCCCTCCCCAAACCTTTCGGCCATGTGGAGCTGCGAGACGTGCCTCAAAGCAAAAGCCACGTCTTTTTCACCTCAAGCCACCCGTCCTCCCATCCACGCCGTTATGGACACATTGCATATCCATGTTGCAGGCACTGGATGGTCTTCACGCAACGACTCTAAACACTTTGTGGTCATCACTGACGAATTTACCAAGTTCAAGGTCGCAGTGGCTTTGCCAAAGCTGAAGAAGCGCGCTGGTGACACCATCATTGCTGAGATTCGGAAATGGATCACGCAAAGGGGTCGTAAACCAGTTACCGTCAACCTCAACAACGGCACTGACGTCAATATTGCAAAGATCAAGTCCTGGGGCGACAGCATGGGCGTCAAGGTCGTTCCTTCGTCTCCTACAGTCCCTCGCAGGATGACGTGGCAGAACGAGTGGTGCAGGAAGTGTAGAATTGATCTATTCAACAGTAAAATCCAATGTATCTAGAAAACCATGATCATCAACAGAGTATCAAGGAAAAGTACATCATGTCCTTGGTGGCAGCTTGTGCCTTTTGTAGGGGTACAAGCTGGTTCCGGTGGATGACGCTCAATGGGTGAGATTCTTTTTTTATACTGTTGAATAAAAGATGTATTAAGAGGAAGTTGTGTGTTTTCAGCAGTCCAGCTAAGTACCCTTCTCATGAGAGATCTCAGCCCCATTTATACTTAGACCACAGGTGGGGTCTGCCTAGTCCTGGCCCCACCTGACGCCACAGTCTCCACTCCCTGGTACTTACTGGAACCTTCCAGTACTTCCTGGTGAGCTCTACTTTCAACACTCCCCCAGAGCTCACCTTGAGACTCCATCCCAAGCATCCTGACGAACTCCATGTGCTTAATCTTGGCTAGTGGTTTCGTCAGTCCATCTGCCACCATGTATGCAGTCCCCACATGCTGCACATTTATCTTGTTTCGTTTGGTGAGGTCTCGCAAGCTGTGGTAGTGCACATCGATATGCTTGACTCGGCCCAGACCACCCTTGGCTTGCGCCAGCGCAACTGCTCCTTCATTGTCGCATCGTAGGTCGGCCGCGACTTCGGAGGATGTTGCGGTGAGCTCCCCTTTCCACTGGCTTTCCAATCCGACTCCATCCCACATATCCCGAATCAACCTAGTCAGGTGTTGAGACTCTTTGGCGCATTGGGATAATGCCATATATTCGGCCTCAGTGGTTGAAGTGCTTACAGATTTCTGCAGCTGGCTCTTCCAGCTCAAGCAGCCTCCAAAGATCTTAAACACGTAGGCCAGCGTTGATGCTCGCCTCTCTTCTTTGGCAGCGAAGTTGGCATCACAGTATCCAACGAGGGTGTCATCTGATCCGAAGCAGATTGAGTATTGCTTAGTGCTGCGCAGGTATCGGATGAGGTGGTGCAACGCCTTCTCATGTCGGACAGCTGGGTTCACCAAGTGTTGGCACAACTTGTTCACCGTGTAGGCAATGTCAGGTCGAGTTTGCTGTGCCAGATATTGCAGGCAACCCACGTAGTGTTGATAACGGCGCACGTCGGCTTGTGGCTCCTCTGTTTGCCGTGGAAGTAGGAGCCCGCTCTCACTGGCAACCGGTGTTGTCGTTGTCCTGTTTCTCTCGCTGGTGAAACCTATGTCTTGGACAATCTCATTCACATAATGCTCCTGCGATAACCACAATCTTCTGTTGGTCCTGTCACGAATGACTTTGACGCCAAGTATTACCTCCACTGGGCCCAAGTCCTTGATACCGAAACGTTCCTTCATCTTGGTCTTGAACCACTCTATTTGTGAGCGGTCCTTGGCGGCGCAGGGCATGTCATCTACATACAAGAGAATATAGATGCCTCGTTCATGGTGTCTAAAAAGACATGGGTTGCAGTTTAGGTATGTGAATCCCAGCGAGACCAGGTATCCTGATATTGTTTCATACCAGTCGTGTGCCGCCTGCTTGAGTCCGTATAGGCTCTTCCTGAGCTTGAGGACGCAGCCCCGTGGGACTTCGGTCAGACCTTCAGGGACCCTGAGGTATATATCCTCCTTCAGCTTCGATTCTGTGAACGCATTGTTCACATCAATCTGGTCGCATTCCAGGTCCAGAGTTCCCACCATAGCCATGAACAGCCTGAGAGATGTGGAACTGGCTGTTGCTGCGTGAGTGTCTGTGAAGTCCACACCGAACTTTTGGGTGAATCCCCTGACTGTGAGCCGACTCTTGAGTTTTCGCAGTGAGCCGTCAACGTGGTGCTTCGGTTGAAATACCCATTTCGTCGTCAGGAGATTCATTCCTTCCTTGTGAGCCACAATCTCCCAAGTGTCGTTGGCAATAAGTGCCGTGAGTTCCGCCTCGATCGATTCCATCCACATCTCCCCCCAATCTGGGTCATTGACAGCATCCCGGTAGGTTCTTGGGACAGGGACGTGCTCCTTCGACCTAGATTGATCGAGCCTAGCTAGCATCACACGGGCCTTTTTGAGCACCTTGGTCGACCTAATCGGTTCTTTATGCATGCGGCGTTTGCCAGCTCCCTGGCTCGACAACTCTTCCAACCTCTGAGCTGTTTCTTCGGACATGATGATGCCTTCGACCTCTTCTTCGGTATCCATCGGTGAGACCTCCGGTGCCTGTGTGGTCGTGACAGGGACGAGTCGCATTTCGGTATCTACACCCTTTTCAGTTGGTGTATCCTCCATCGTCTGCTCCTGTGCTACCTCGGTTGGGGCAGGTTGCATCTCAGTGTCAGGATCCTCATCGATCAGTGGGTGAACCGTCAAGTCGTCCTCAGGGTCCGTCATCGTGGTGTCTTTGGTAGATGCTTGGGATTGCGCTTCTTCGGTTTGTTTGTCCTGTACCGTTTCCACAGCTCCCCCAGCTCCCCCAGCTCCCCCGGCTCCCTTTGGGCGTCCAACCGGTCTCCTGGCTGGGGGTGTGTTGAATAGGATGGGGATGTCCGACGGAATGTTGAGGTTAACTCCTGCCACTCCCGCTGGTGTCTCGTCATACCAATCCACAATCGAGGCTGTGATGACTCTTTTGATGTCCGGAGCCCAGAAACGCCAGATCTTAGTGGTGTCTTGGCAGTAGCCTACAAACACAGCCCATCTTGCTGCATCCATCATTTTGTCTTTTCGTGTTTGAACCGGCAGTGATTGGGAGTCCAGGTACGTGAAGGCTTCACATCCCCACGGGTGCATGTGATCAATGGTTGGTTTCATTCCGCAGAAGGTCTCAAGTCTGCTCTTGCCCGTGTTCAAACTGCAGGTCTTCATATTGAGCACATAGCATATTGTCTCCATTGCCAGCAGCCAGAAGCATGTTGGAAGCTTGGACCCCTTCAGAAGTGCTCGTGTGCCTTCCTCCAGACTACGATGGAAGCGTTCTGCCTTGCCATTTTGCCAAGAGCTATATGGAACCGTGAGTTGTTGTACCACACCACCAGTTTTCTGCCACTGGGAAGACAGTTGAACCAGCTCGGGGGAGTTGTCTGTTCTTATGGCTCCCAGTCTTTGTCCGCATCTGTTCTCGGCCTCTGCCCGCCAGTCACGCAATACCTGTGGTGCCTCGTTACGAGTTCGCAGTCCATACACCCAGCACATGCTTGAGTATGCATCAATGATGACCAGAGAATAGAGTGACTTGTCGAGGGCTGGCGAGCCAAACTTTCCTGCAATGTCTACATAGACAAGTTCTAAGACATGGGAGGGCGTATGTTGGCTTGTCTTCGGCATTCGTTTCGTCATTTTAGTTTGTGAGCATGCGCGACATTTTGTCATTGTCGTGGGAGGGTGGGCGCCGGCCCGTTTGCAGATATCTTTGATGGATCCCCCCGCCAGATGCGCGAACTTTCCGTGAGAGAAACCGTGGTCGTGTGGGACTAATGTCTCTTCATCTGCGTCTGTCCCGGGCGCCTCGTCATTGTCTTCTTGACGTTGTTCTGTCGTGGTCTCCGCCGAGTATGCCTTCGCGTTCCCAATTGGTCTTTTCTGAGTCGTGTTCGGGGGTTGGATTCTGTACAAATCGTCGTTTCTCTCAGCTTCAAGGACCGTCTTTCCTGAGCTATCTTGGAAGGTGAACTTCTCCGCGTCAACCCTCCCAGTGAGTCCTTGATCGCATAGCTTTGACACTGACAGCAGGTCATCATTGAGTTCTGGGACGTGTAAAACACTGGGGACAACTAGCTTCTTGTTGGTGCTATCTGTTACGTCTACTTCGCCCAGGCCTACCCATTCAGTTTCCTCAGTCGCGGTTTGAATTGCCCCTCTCCCCACCTTGTAGGTCTGTTTTCGAAAGCGTGCTAGCGACTTGCTCATGTGATGGGTCGCACCACTGTCGACGATCATGGAGGCTTGGGGCAACTCACTCTGCTGGAACTGCATGAATTGGGCAAAGAGCGGGCAGTCCGCGCGCTTGTGGCCTGGTTGAAGGCAGGCGAAGCAGTTTCCTGTCCTCTTCTTCTTCTTTGGCGCCGCCTGAGATGTGGTCGCGGCTGCACGGTGTGCCCGAGGTAGTGCCTGTGCCATCTGATGGTCTACCTCGGCATCAATCATGTCCCCCAGTATCTTGGAGGTGGTGTCGTTCCGCAAAAGTCCGAACTCAATGCGGTCTTTAAGATATTGGGGAAGGGCCTGTGCCATGCGCTGCAGCAGGTCCCGGTCGTTTGTAACGGACTGTGCTTCCACCTTCCCAAATTCCAGGAGGAGGTCGCGATGTCCGCGCAGTTGGTCCCACAATTCGCATACGTTGCCGGTGTATGTGGGAAAGAGGATGGCATTGACTGCATCCTTCTTCTTGGCGCCCAAGAACCGACTCGATTCTTCTCGCAGCATCTTGAATGCTGCAGCCGGCTCCTGGCACCAATTGGCCTGTTGGGCCCAGCTTCCGTTCAGCCCCGTGACCATGATACGGGCTGTCTTCAAGATCTCGTCAGAGGACGGTAGCTCCTCTGCATCCGAGTTCAGGACTACATGGATAAGTCCTTCCGTATTGAGGAGCTTCAGCAGCTCCACCTTCCATTCGAGCCAGTTGGCTCCGTCGAGCATAACCCTCATCTGTGTCACACCACTCATCGTGATAGTAGCCGTGGCACTAGAGGCGTAATTGAGTAAACGAAAAGAGAAAAGAAAGAAAACGAAATAGCAATGTGCACTCGGGTTAGTGCACCGGGCTCATAACCTGTTGAATAAAAGATGTATTAAGAGGAAGTTGTGTGTTTTCAGCAGTCCAGCTAAGTACCCTTCTCATGAGAGATCTCAGCCCCATTTATACTTAGACCACAGGTGGGGTCTGCCTAGTCCTGGCCCCACCTGACGCCACAGTCTCCGCTCCCTGGTACTGACTGGTGAGCTCTACTTTCAACAAAACAAAAAACAAAAAAAAACTGTCGCTACGACAGCACGTGGCGCCATGCCAGGGTTAGGCTGGTGAGGCCTGCGTGAGGGTTGGTGGGCGCTGTACAGCGGCTGTCCCACCAGTGGTGTGGTAGAGGGGACACAGGTCCTGAAGGAACTGTGTCTTGCTGAGGAGAGTAGAGAGGCGGGCCGCTCCCGTAGGGGTTCCGAGCACGAAGGCTAGGGTCCCGAGGCTACGGGGGCGTCCAAGGGCCGCGAGCCGCTCCCTCACGGTAGGGCACGCTGCGAAGTGGGTGGAGGCCTTTGGTCGGCCGCAGGCGCAGTAACGTGCCGCTTTGGTGTGCTCAAACCGTTCGTGGTATGACATGAAGTCACCATGATCGGTCCGGCATTGAATCAAGAAGCCGAGGTGGCGTCTTGGGAGTCGGAGCTCCTTGGGGGGCCCTCGGGGCCAGGGGATCTCCAATTCGTGGTAGGAGGCAGGTGCCGTCTTCTGCCACCACTTCGAAGCCTCTTCAAAGAAACGTTGTCTAGTGGCTGCTTTGGCCCCTGCAACTGTTGCCACAAGCCTGGCGGGCGTTTCTCGGC
>PJAC01000026.1:0-125235 GCA_003671435.1 Berkeleyomyces basicola | reverse complement strand
CTCAATATTTGCTTTTTTTATTTTCAATACGTATGCCGAGAATTCATATGCACTTGGTTTCTTGGAATGATTTTCTTTTCTTGATTTTTTTTTGTTTTTTTCTTTTCTTTTTTTTTTTTCTCTTTTTTTTTTTTTTCCTTTTTTTCCTTGCTTGCTTTTTTCTTTTCTTTCTTTTTTTCCGTTTTTTCTCCTGTTCGCGTTCCATTTTTTTTTTTTTCCTCTGTTTTTTTCTGTTGCTATCTCACTGTTCAGCTCGACCTTTCTCTTGGCGTTTGGGTATCGTAGACAAGAGTCCTAGTATCGGTCTTCTCATATCACATGTCACATCTCTCCCCTCTCCATCGTCCGCCCTACAGCGGCATGTGCGGAGACTCAACACCAGCTGTCACTACATCCGGATTGCAAGCATGTTAGCAGAGACAGTTCCCTTACTTCTTGGTGGCCCAGTGGCTACGGGTATCCTCGCCAAGCTGCGTCTTTTGGGGCTTTGTCCAGAGACGCGCCGGACGGCCAAAGGGGGGGGGGGGAGGGTTGACTGGTGCGCTTGAAAAGAGCATGCTCGGCTTTGCGGCTGATGGTCTGTGGTTGATATCGTCATCTGTCGTGTCTCTGCGGCTCTGAGTCGTCCAGACATGACACAGACAGGGCCTGGCCTGGATGGCACCGCGCCCAGCCATGCGGACACGCACCTTGAGATCCTCGGTCTCCTTCTTCCTCTCAAGCAGTATATTGTCTCTCGAGCGTCGCCCAGGGAACCAGATTGGCAGTGGCTATCATAGGCCCTGGTGTGTATTCCGGGCGCTCGCGCCCAGTAATTAGCCCATGTCTGATATAGGCCCTCATCTCCCCTACAGCATGTATCGAGCAGCCAGAAGAAAAGGGGAGGACCGCAGAGCGGCAACTCACGGTAAAAGTTCTTCGCCCTTCAGCTCGCGGTCGCGCGCGAGCTTGACGGAAAACGATTCGTCAAGCAGCAGGCGCAGCCAGGTCTCAGCGGCTCGAGACGTGGGAGGAGGGTGGTTTCGTTTTCCGTCGGCCATCTAGCGGGGGCACAGGAAAAGAAGAGATGCTGTTTTAGCGCATTGGGTCTCTGGTCGGGTTGGGGAAAGCGGAGGGATGTTCGGTCGGGCGGCTTTTTGATGGTCGGATCTGGAGGAAGAGGGCGGCGGTGGGGATTGCGGTCGGTTGTCGATGTCCTTGCTCGCCTCTTCCTCTATCCAAAAGGATAGCCGAGCTGCACACACGTAGCTTTGAATAAAAAAAGTCTCGGGAAATCGTAGAACAAAAGCAGGAACAGCATCTTAACCAAAATTCTATCACTTCAGGACAGTTAGACTAGTAAAAAAAAGAAATAGAATAGGGAGGAACAGGAGACGCCAACAGAGAAGTAGCGGCTGCATAATTCGGGCGTTAATCCAAGTAAAAGCATTCCCGCGAATAGCTTCGTCGTTCATTCGTCAGTTTCAGCATGCGGCAGAAAAAAAGAGGTACAACCCAACACTGGTGGCACAAGGCTGGCGGGGCGGTGAAGTACGGGCCACAGTGTCACGCACTGTTCTGCAGACTGTATCCTGGTTTGGCAGTCGTGTTGTGTTGTGTTGTTGCCACTGCTTAGGGTTAACAACCCTGATCTGCTGTACTCACTTAACGACAACGAGCCACTCTTTTGCAAGCTCCGATACGGGGAATCGAACCCCGGCCTTCTCGGTGAGAGCGAGATATCCTAGCCCCTAGACCATATCGGACGTCGTATTTATTGTTGAAAGCGGAAGCTGCGGCCGAAAACTAAGAGGAAACTTTGGTCACGTGACTGAGATTACGTCAGTGCTACAGAGAGAGAGCAAGAAAGTTTAATGTATTTCGAAAAAAAAGTTCAAAGCTCAAGAATAATAGAATGTGATTGATACATCAGCAATAGAAAAAGAAGAAAGAGAAAAAAGATAGACGGTCCTGTGTGTTCCCAAATAACGCTGCCAGATAAAAGAAGAAAAAAAAAACAATAAAAAAGACAAGGTCTACCTCCAAAAAAAAAAAAAAAAAACAGGGCCGCAGGGCTCGGTTTCACTCGTTGCCGCCCACGTTGATTTTTGGATTTTGCCCAGAGAAGCAGGCCAAGCGGGAGGGAGATAGAGTGGGAGCAAGAAAGAAGAAAACAAAGACAAAGAGAGGCAGGCTTCTAATGGCAAAGATGAAGATGATGATGTGTGACGAGCAAAAACAAGAATGACAATGGATGGCATCACGATGAACAGAAAAAGAAAAAGACCAAGAGAAACTCCAGATACACCGAGAGAGTCGTCGTGAGATGCCGGGCGCTGGCCCATACAAGAAAGGAGAAGAAAAGAGACAGAGGCGGGTGCAAAGAACGGCAATGTGGTTCCGGCATTTTTCCACAACACAAAAGGCACACGAGGAGACGCGCAAGGCCGGCAGCAGTCCCGAGACTTGCCCCGAGCGGCCGCGAGACATGGCTCACATGTGGCGATACTCGGGCACGATGCCCGACCGGATGTCGTTGGGCCGCCCGACGCGGTGCCAGTGCATGCTGTTGGGCGTAATAGCCTGGGGAATCAGGTGGTACTCGCTGAGCGACGTCGAGCCGGGCGGGTACATGAGCGTGTTGACGGTGCGGACCGGGCGGTACGGGCTGCTGCGGTCGCTGAGGTACGAGATGGGCGAGAGCATGGGGTACGGGCTGCGTTGGTGGCCGCCAGGGCCTGGGGGCTGGTCGAGCGGTGTCGAGACCGAGACGGCTGGGTGGCCGTGGGCGTGGCTGTGGCCGGAGTGCGGGTGCGGGTGCGGGTGCGAGTGGGGCACGCCGGAGCGGAGCGTGGCGGCCTGTGTCGACGGCGAGAGCGGCGAGTGCGGCATGGACGTGAGCATGCTGTGGCCGGGGTTGAAGCCGGGGTTCTGGGCGTGCGTCGGGATCCGGGCCGGGTGGCCCGCGTACACGTCGGGTTGGCTGCCGTGGGGGCTGAAGCCGTAGCGGTTGAGGGCACCGGGAGACTGGTGCTTGGTCGGAGTCACGTAGCCGGCAGAAGGCAGCTGGGAGGTCGATGGTGGCAGGAAGGTAGGCGTGGCCATGAGATTCTGCGGAGGAGGGCCGGCGTAGGCCGAGGTAGCGAGGGATGGTGCGACGGGGCCCGTGGCTAGCGGCCGGCTTCCCGTGGTTGTGGGCGGTAGCGATGAAGGCACGGCGCGGGGGGGCATTGCCGGATAGGCCGACTGGCTGTTGTTAGAGGGCACATAGGCAGGCTGCTGCGTGGGCACAGGCGGTGCTAGGGCGACCGGCGTCGTGTTGACTGTGAGGTGTGGCAGAGTCAATCTGCGTGAGTCGCGGGCAACGGCGCCAGGCGTAGCCGAGTAGTGGGCCGATGTCGCAGCCAAGGAGGCGGCTGCCGAGGAAGACGGCTGGGTGGAAGCGGGCATGGCCGTCCCCATGACCATGGGCATGGACAAGGGCACATTGGCCGGGTGCGACGGCGGCATGGGCATGTGGTCCGGCGGGGAGATGGACTTTGTTGGCGAGGGCGAAAGGCGGCGGGCCTTTCGGGCATCGGGCGGCGAGTCGTGATCCGGGTAGTTTCGCTTGCGGGACATGGCGCCGGCGGACAATGACGGCGACAGTTCGACGTGGTGCTGCTGGTTCTGGGCCGAGCCGGCCGGCGACGGCACGTAGGCGGTGCTCAGGCGCGACGGCGAATGTGACGCGTGGGTGTGCAGCGGCTGCGGCAGCGGTTGCGGCGGGAGATACGGCTGGGCGGCAATGAGAACGCTCGGATCGGGAGACGAGATTCGCCGCGCAGCCTCGTCGTAGTAGGCCTTCATGCTGGCCATGTTCTTGAGCCAGGCCGACCACTGCTGCTCCCGCACAAACAGGCTGAAGCGCATGTTGCTCAGAAACTCGACCTCCATGTGGTGGATGTCGTAGACGGAGATGGACGACACATCGGCCCACGTCTTGTTGGTGTACGTGTTGTCGTCGAGGACTGGAGCAAGCAGGTTAGAGAAGCGGTTCACGGGCGGGAGGCACCGGCGCAGACCCGGACTTACATTTGTTGCCCAGCATCAGGGCAATGGTCAGCAATCTATAGGCACTGCCATAGTGCCCCTTGAGATGCTGGTTGTTGCGCTTGAGCCGGTAGATCAGTAGCAGCGCCAGGAGCACGACGTTCTGGGTGACCTGGGTCGTAGCCAGGATGTTCTTGGTCCACTTGAGCAGGTCCGGCTTCGCAATGGCTTCGGGCACGAGGCGCTGGCGGGGGAGCGGCGAGCCTGACGTGTATTGACAGGCATCGGCGACGATCTTCCACGGCTCCTGGGTCATGAAGCAGGTCATCTGGGGGAGACGGTGTGTTAGCAGGGGGGGCGCGGACAGGGAGGTGGGGACGGCTGGAGACGCACCTGGGCCACAAAGTCGGACAGGCTGCCGCCGTTGGGGCTGATGCAGGCCGGCAGGACCATGCTGTGAGTCTCGAGGCCCATCTTCTTGGGCTCCGCGGGCTGGAGGGCCGGCGGCGGATCGTGTTCAGACTTGGCCAGCGGCGGCGGGTCTTGGTGTGGCCGGTGGCCGGGCTTGGCCGCGGGTTGATACAAAGCTGGCGCAGCTGTGCCAGCAGCAAACCCCGCGAGGTCTGTGGAAGCAGTTGGTGCCATAGCCAAGGCCGGCGAGTTCTCTAGCTTAATTGAGCCCACCGAGGGCTCGCCCGTCGAGGCCGCAGCACAGCTGTAGCCGGCAGCATGGGACGACGGAAAGGCCGCAGAGTCTCGGACGGGCGGGGCGGCACAGAAGGCCTTGGAATCGGAAGACGACGGGGACGGGCCCGGCTGTGCCCCGGAAGCCTGGGCTGAAGCGTTCAAGTAGCTGGGAAACGGGGCAGCATATGCGCCAACGCCGTAGGGCGGGCCTGGATGGTAGACGGTCCCCATGGTAGACGTGCCAGGGGCGGTGCGAGAGAGCGAGAGAGCGAGCGAGATGGAGAATTGGTAATGAGTCGAGAGGGTCGGGAATCAACGAACGCCACGCCGGGCGAGGGGAGGCTAACGATCGGGGGATGGAGCTGGCGGAGCAGGCGGCGGCGGCAGAGACGGACACGGCCACAGGCACAATGCGGCTTTGGGCAGTGCGGCGGGAGAAGAAGCGGGGGCGGGAGCAGCTGTGAGCAGACGGTCGCTGTGGTGGGTAGGGAAGCCCGAGAGTCTGGGGCTCATGGGGACGAGGACAAGAGCTCGGCGGGACTGGAGATGGCGGCGGAGGCGGAAGCGGAGGCGGAGGCGGAGGCGGGCGAGGACACGGGCAGAGATCAAGAGCCACGGAAGAAACAACAGAATCAGAAGCAGCGGGATTTCATGGTCGAGCAGGGCACAGATGGAGAGAGAAAGAAGGAAAACAGACGTGGGAGGAGAAGCTGGAAACTTGGTGTTTTGGCAGTCGTGATGTGATGGCGAAAAAAAAAAGAATTGGATGGGAAAAATAACAAAAAATAGCCGAATAAAGCTATGGAAAGTGTAAGTGTGGAAAGCTAAACACCGGATTCAGAAGCCGCCAGATGCAGGGGCGCCAAAGGGTAATACAGGCTGTTGCCACTGTAATACAGGGCAGGCGGCCTAGAGCTCAGGGCAGACGGCCTAGAGTTCAGGGCAGACGGCCTAGAGTCCAGGTGCCCCAGCCCTGAAGCACACACTGTGGGACGCTGTACATACAGCTCCCAGACGTGCTCTAACAACAGGCCGGCTCCCTCTAGTCGAACGAGTTCTCTAGTCCAACTCCCTCTGATATCCACATTCTCCCCAATTCTGCTATATGAGCCCTGCCACTGCTATCGCTTCCTTCGCAGTGGCAGTGGAGCCTCCTTATGCACCCTCACCACACCCAAACCGCATCCGCAGCGGCACCCGCACCGCAACCCTCGACCAGACCGCAGTGGCAGGCCCCTCGTTTTCTGCCTCTGGTCTGAGTCTGCTCTGCTTGCTCTGCTTGCTCTGCTTGCTCTGGTCTACTCTGCTCCTGTTTCTTGTGCCCGTTGTTCGTTCCGCCGTCTCATGTTTGGTCCTATGTCTGTTGTCCACATGTTCCCGCGTATCAAGTATGACGGTCGGAGTATCAAATATCAAATATCAGATATACACACACAGACACAGACACAATCTCTTTTCTTTGTTTCTTTCGTTCTCGCTCTCTCTATCCCTTCCCCCCTCCCCTCCCCTCCCCTCCCCTTCAACTCCTTCGTCCTCTCTGCTCACCCTCTTTCTCCTCCGGCCCCAGCCAGGCCTGGCCGGTTGTCTGGCTGGCTGGCTCGATGTCTGTTTAGCTGGTCCTTTTTTCTAGTCCTCCTCGGTCCTTGGCCCTGGGCCCTTCGTGTGCTTTCAGTTGAATTGCCTCTTGATCCCGTGAGACATGCGTTTTTTAAATGTCTGTGCCGCTGCTCCACAACAACATACGAAGACGAATCTCATTCCTTTTTGTTTTATTGGCGTCTTTTTTTGTAATTGTCTTGCCTTTGGCTTTGTTCGGCTTGCTTGTTGTTCCTTTTGAGGGCCATGGCTGAGAGATCATCGGTCCATCTGGTCTCTCTGTCTGCCCCCGTGGACCCCCAAGCATATCACACTGGAGCCACTCCCGGCCAACTAGGCCTCGATACATTAATGCCACTGCCAACAGGTACCTTGCCGTCTGCGTGTTTATTCTCTCTCCATCTCTTGTGCTGGCTGGCTGTGCTTATTATCCGCCAACATAAGCCGCAGCCAGCCTGTCTCTGTCTGTCCATGTCTAGTCCAAGTCTCGCCCTCCCTCCATCTTTGGCCTGTCCTCTGTCCTCTGTCCTCTGCCCTCTGTCCTCTGCCCTCTGTCCTCTGCCCTCTGTCCTCTGGCTGTTCTTCTCTCGCTCTCGGGGCTTAATCCACTTCCCTGCCCTCCCACCTCCACCAAACATGGGTAGCTAGCTGGGCTGGGCTGGGCTCGGCTGGGCTCGGCTGGGCTGGGCTGGGCGGGCTGGGCTGTCGTCAACGCCTACGTCTGCGTGTCGAGATACAGCCAAGTGTACATACATACGTAACTCACTACACAAATACAAACAATCCAAATACCTACACCACCCACTCTGGTCTGGTCTGGTCTGTCAGAGAAACGAGCGAATCGGTCAGAGGTTGCGCCCGTGCCGTCGCCATACTTTTGGCCCGTCGGCTCTCCATCTCATCAACCATTAACTCCTTCTCGTCTTGCTCCTACGCCTCGCTCGCCTTGCCCTTGTCCTCTCTAGTCTTCTCTTTTCTTCTCTTTTCTTCTCTTTTCTTCTCTTCTCTTCTCTCCCCTCGTCTGCGGCCCCTCCTCCTCCTTCTCCTTCTCTTCCCTTGGCTTCCCTTGCTCCCCCTGGCCTGGAAGTCATGGCATGCCTGAGCTCTTTTAGCCTGTCTTCATCCTCAATATTACGACAGCGACGATGAAAAGGAAACTTGGAAGGGAGCCAGCAGGAAATGGATGGACCAGGCAAACTTGGTGATATGATAGGGGGGGGGGGGCACCGCTTGTGAATGAGATTTAAGATTGGGGTTTAGACTTGAGACTGGCACTGGCACTGGCACTGGTCAGAAGAGCAGCAGATGAAAAGACTAGAGCCCTGCCCTGGCATGGGACATAACATAACATATGTAAGTAGTGATGGGAACATGGGGCCATTGGATCTGGCACAGACAAGAACGAAAGACACTTACACGGATGCATCTCTCTCCGGCCCTGTGCCGATTTCTGGGCTGGTGGTGCCTGGGTGTCTATGGCATGTACCACTGGGTGCCAAAGGGCAAATGCAAGAGGCCGAGAGAACTCAAGGCAATGGCTGAAGGCAGACAGTCAAAAAGAGCAACTAACCAACTCAGAGCTGCTCAATTACATATGTAATCTGCGCCCTCCTGCCCTTTGCCGGACTTTGCCTTTTCTCTCTCCCCAAATTCCCGCTCTTCTGGCAATAAAGCGCCGTCGAGAAACTGACACAAAACAAGTCACAAGCCCTCAATTTGCCTGCCTGCTAAGAGAGTTGTATTTTTTTTTCTTTTTTTTTTCCTTTTTTTTCTTTCCCTTTTTTTTGACCCATTTTCCGCTTAATTTCGTTGCTGCATCTGATTTAATCGGTCTTTTTTTTTTTTTTTTGGTAAAGTGGGGCGTTGGCCACGTAAGGGTCAATAACCCTGTCGTATCTTGAGTATTTGTGAGCATTGACATCAGTGATAGGATTTTGAACACACTAGTTATGTAGTTAGTTGGTTATACTATCGTCAGCAGCCTTCTTTTTCCGTTCCCTCGGATTTCTGTTTTCTAGCATGATGCTGCTTGACGCCAAGCTCCAGAGATCAACAAACGAGGAAGAAATCGAGAACCCAGAAATGTAAAGCAGAGCAAAAGTCAAGCCGAGGGGGCGCAGTGGGCAAGGCGCAGCTGGAGATATCGCTCTACAATCCAACTTGCATACAGATCCAAGTGGTAACTATAATCACTATACAAGCACAAGCCCATTGGTCGTAGTCGTGCTGTTTGTATAACTAACCAGCTGCAGACAGCACTTACCTATGTCCCCATGTTATGCCGGCTTCTCCTGTGGCCCAGCCAATATTGCCATGCTTCTGATGGTCTGCTATGTAACCATGTATTACCCGTCCTAGACCTGGTCCCAGACCCAGACCCAGACCCAGCCTAGCCCCGTACTTGTGTGTAGATGCTAGCCGAGGTGAGAGCCGCTAGCAATGGGGACTTGGCCTGTTTGAAAAGCTTCCCTTTCCCTTCCCTTGTCCTCAATTCGCCGAGAGACGAAATCTATGCATGTAACTACTAGAATGCGTTTTTTTTTTCTGTTCTATTCAAGTCTTCCTTAGCCGTTCTTGGGCTGATAAGTGGGCTGATGATGAAATCCGAATGAGAAATGTCCGTCTACCGCCGTCGCCACCACCACCACCACCACCCCTGGAGTTGAGACCTTGGACCTTGCCTTGGACCTTGGATGCTGGCCAAAGTAACTATACGTACAAGTACGAATGGCCTATATCGACAAATACAGTAGTACTAGTTACCATATGCTATGAGTCTGAATCCAGCCATGTATCCAACCGAAGACACCCATCAGAGCTAGCATTCCCTTGGAGGCTTTTTTTTTTTTTTTTTTTTTTTTTTTGCATTATAGACCGCTCCACTGTAGTTACAGCAGCTTAGGCTTGGGCTAAGCCGCGCGCCAAACAGAAGAAGAAGAAGAAAAACGCAAGCCAAAAAAAAAGTACATTCTGGTTATCCTCGGGCTTCCTATTTTCCTTCTTTGTTTCTTTGATAGACCGTGTCTCTTCCTTCCATCCCATTAGACTTGAACAGCTGAAAAGCACCAAAAAAAGACAACATAGAAGAAATCTTGTGGGGGGGATCAAAACATGCCTGGGCTGGGTACTTCGGTGTGTGGACTGTCGGGTCTAGTCACTTCTTGTGTGCTCAGTGTAGCCTGGCCCTTTTTTTTTTTTTTTTTCTCTCTCTTCCATGGATTTAGTCAATGATCCGACAAACGCCTGAGAGCATGGAAGACGAAACAGCAAAGTCTCCGGAAGGGGGAGCGGCAAAAAAGAAAGATGGGAACAGACACAAGACAGAATCATGACACAGAATACCAGCTAGTACCAGCAGGAATTCAGGCCGCAGATCAAGCGTCCATTTCGCGGCAGGTCTTGCACTTGGTACGTGAAGTCGCGCTCATTACGACTTCACACGCGGCAAAACGCACACACATGCCATGCAACATACGAACTGCGGATTAACTAATTGGCTATGCCTGGTTTTCTCTCTTGGGCTTTGTCAAATGACTCTTGGGCCTTCATTCACCTTTGTGAGGGGGACTTGTCTTTGTTGGCATCGCACAACCCTGGCCCAACCCTAGATACCGGGCTTGACAACAGGCAAAGATGTGTGAATGGAGCTGAGGCCTCTTCCGTTGCCTTGTTGCCCCGGGCAAGTGCTCAAGGACGGATAAAATAGCCACAAGAACAGATAAGCTCCTGTGGTGTCTGGATACCAAGTCTTTGATCGCTGTCAGCTAAGATGCAGGCCGTCACACGGTGGCATTAGCCTGTGTCACGCAAGTGACTGGCTTGGAACTCGTCGATACTTTGGCCATGTACTCTGCAGGTAGCAAATCAAGTGGAGGGTATTGATATCTGGGTGAATAGTGAGCCCCCTGTTGTGTGGGAGTGCAAGTGAGAGAGTTTTGCGTGGTGAATATATTGAAATCGTGGATGCGTGATGTTGGTGTTAAAGTCAGCGCAGCGAATGGATGAGGCAAGAGGAAGAGTTACACAGAGCCTGGGCTATCCAGCGGATGCGTAGGGTTAGAGAAAGCGGCAGTGCCACACGTGATAAGGGCTCATGTGCAAGTTTTAGGGTCTACAACGACATTCCTTTGTGTCAGGGTCCTCAGTGACATCATGCGATGCCGTCTGTGTCTGTGTCTCCAACTCTTGACGGACCCAGAGTACGCGGAGGATACAGCCCAAGGGCGAGCAACAACAGCAACGAGAACAAAAACAGCAACGTCAGCAGCACCAACACGAGAGCTGGTCAGAGAGAATGCGCACTCTCGCACTTGGGGACACGCGATACCACCATAAAGGCGAAGTGGGCAGCGGGCTGGGCGTCGCTCGACATGCGTGACTTTTGCGCTTTTGCAACCCTGGCTTGCTGTGTTGTTGACGCCC
Organism: Berkeleyomyces basicola; assembly: GCA_003671435.1. Taxonomy (NCBI): domain Eukaryota; kingdom Fungi; phylum Ascomycota; class Sordariomycetes; order Microascales; family Ceratocystidaceae; genus Berkeleyomyces; species Berkeleyomyces basicola. The sequence goes on along the minus strand of PJAC01000026.1, from coordinate 114,519 downwards.
GCCCTGCAATGCCGGTGGGCGGGCTGGTCCATGTGTTGCGATGCAGGAAGCAGGCAGATGAGCAGAGAACAGGACAGTGGGCAGCGGGCTTAGTTTCGCATCGTCTGGGCGGGATAATTTGTCTCTGGAGCAACGCTTTTGCATTGGCATGAACGACGAGAAGCCGTGTTTCTCTGGGGTCCAAACCCGTGGTGTTGTGTTCTTTTCAGTGCGTGGCGTTGTCGGTTCGTGGGACACAGTGTGGAGACTGTAGAGACCAGGACAGAGCACCGTGCGCACACGGTGGCCGCAGTTGACTGCAATTCTCGGCTGTGTTTGTTTGTTTGTTTGCCGGTGGAGACAGGACAGGAAGGCAGGCGAAAATGCCCAGGGCAGGCGCCAGAATGGCGGATGAGTTCCTGCCTTGTCGTGAAGCTGTGGTTGACGCGCACCAGAAGTAATTAATTTCTGTTCTCTTATTTCTGTTCTCGTATTATTATTCTTTCTTTTTGTTTACTCCCCATCTTCATTCTGCCGTCCCCTCGCCGTTCTGCATCTTCATTTCCTTTTGATTTTCCTCCTCGCTGCGTCTCTTCTTTCTCGCTCCATCTGCGCCGTGCTGATCCTTTTCTAATTGCACCCTTTGTATCCTTTTGCTCCGTTCCCTACTGCTCCTCCAACGCTGTTTTTACAGTGGCCCGCCCGCCTAAAAGTGCCCACTACGCCCTACAACCGCCCTGTTCTTTGCCGTGCCCTCAGCGGCCTCCCCGCCTAAGCCCCCGCCGCATCCCACAAACACCCTCTATATTTGGCCCTGGCCCTCTGTAATTTCTATTTCCGCCGCCCCTGTCCCTGTCCGCCGACCCTGGCGAGGGCCAACACCCGCGCTGGCTTTGCCCAATATAGGGTTTTCCTTTCTGTTCTTCCACTCCCTTTTCCTTTGCTTCTTCCAGGCCTCCTATTCTCTCGCCCGCTCCTCAAGCCGCCGCTGCGTCGTCCTGGCCGTGCCTCCCCGCCCGCCTGCGAGATTCGCTCGACCGTGAAGCTTGACCCGATCTCCTGTATTCATCTCCTAATATCTACACTCGCTGTCTGTCTCCTCCCGGCCTCCGCGTACCGCCCGCTGATCCCGCCCTCACCCTGCAAATCTCTTCTCGCAACGCGCCTCCTCCGTGTCTCCTCGGCCCTGACCCTAATCGGCCCGCCTCCCCTGCCGTTGCTCGTCTCCCGTGCTCCAACCCTCCATCGCCCCCTCCGTCGCAGCCACCATGCCGTCCTTCGGCGACTTCACCGACATCTGTCACCAGACCCCGCTGCCGCTATGTGCCGCCATTGGCCCGCAGTCCGCCGCGGGCACCGGCGTCGGAATCGAGACCACGTGCTTTGCCCGCAACATTGAGCTGGCCAACACCGTCATCTTCCAGGGCGCCGCTTCGGCCATGCACATCATCGCGCTGACCATGACGGTCATCATGATCTTTCACATCCGCGGAAAGTTTACTGCTGTTGGTTCGTCGCCCGTCCTGAGCACGTCGCGTAGACGCCCCCGCTAACCCCAGTCACAGGCCGACGCGAAATCCTGACCTTCTTCTACCTCTACATGCTCCTGACCTTTGTCTCGCTCATCATCGACGCCGGCGTGGTCCCCCCGTACTCAGAGACCTACCCTTGGTTCGCTGCCATCCAACTCGGTCTGGCGTCTGCGACGGTCACGGCCCTCTTCATCAATGGCTTTGTCGGCTTCCAGCTGTACGAGGATGGCACCCCGCTGTCGGTTTGGCTACTGCGCCTCTGCTCCGTATTTTCGTTCGCTATAACCTTCCTCGTTGCCATCGCCACCTTCAAGTCATGGTCCAGCCTGAGCCCCACCAAGACCATTGGCCTCTTCGTCGTCATGGTCATTCTGAACGGAGTGCAGCTGGTTGTGTATATTGTGATGCAGATCATGCTGGTTGCCGGCACGCTCCAGGACCGCTGGCCCCTGGGTGACATCATTTTTGGCGTCTTCTTCTTTGCCGTTGGCCAGGTCACCATGTACGTCTTCAGCGAGGACATCTGCGACGCCCTGAGCCACTACGTCGATGGCTTGTGCATTGCCACTGTGTGCAACCTGCTTGCTGTGATGATGGTGTACAAGTACTGGGACTCCATCACCCGCGAGGATCTTGAGTTTTCAGTTGGCACGCGCATGAACAACTGGGAGGTCAAGGAGCTGTTGCCCGAGGAGGACCGTCGCCAGACCATGTACCAAGACGATGTGTACAACCCTAGCGGCCACGACTCCTACTTGCCGTCGCCCTCTGCCCGCTACTCGCAGCGGTACTAATGACCAACCCTTCGTCTTTCTGTTTCTACCCGGGCCGTCTTTGCTAGGGAGTTGTTTGTTTGTGTTTATTTTTCTACTTACCGTACGGATAATGGTATGCTCATGTCAGCGGCGGCAGGCCTTGGCCGTTTTGTTATTCGTCGTTTTATTGTTTAATCACCGGCGCTAATGTCGGGCACGTCTGGCCCATTCTTTGTTCATTTTGCTTCTTTGTTATTTTTTACCCGAAAGAGGCTCCTGCAATCTGGAATGCCGTGCCAGCCAGCATCTTGGTTGGCATGAACAACCGCGCAAGGGCGACAGTTGACAAGATATAAAAAAGTCTGCGACATGAGGGGGCGGTAGATGTGAGGACGTTGTCGTTGGGACCTCAGTCGTTTTTCTTTGTTGTTGGTACGACGTGGTGGGTGGTGTTGAGTATCATGTATATCCAATATAACATAGAATTTTTCTATCTCGTCTTCACGCCTGTGTTTCTGGTATGCGAGATCTATATATTTGTAGCTCTATTCTACGCGTTCATTCTATCATGTCTGTATCTTCGTTGGCGCCTGAAAGCAGGGAAGGGTCTATCGCCAGCCCGCCATTTCCCAGAGCCCCCGGAGTGCTTGGACCTCCCGACGTTGTGGATGTGTATAGAGGCAATGCCGGCTGCGACTGCGCATACGACTGTGGTGCGTCATGGACCGGATAGGCCTGCGGTGCATAGCCGCCGTATTGCGACGGATCCTGGTACATGGTCATCGACACGGGCGCACCGCTAGCATAATATTGGCCCTGGTGCACGCTGGTGCTAGGCTGAAAGCCATCATGGCCAGGCGGCAAGTGCGCCGCAGGCGGCGGAATAAACGGCTGGATCTGCATGACCATGCCACCCGCCTGCTGCTGCTGCTGCTGCTGCAACGCAAGCTCGCGCGCCTGCGCCTGCATGACCTGTCTGAGCTCGAGCGCGCGGCGCTGCTCCTCGGCGGCGCGCAGCTGCGTCTTGTGCACCTCGGCTGCGAACCAGGCGGCGTGCGCGGCGAGGGCGGACTGGTGGGCGGCGTGGGCGAGGGCGGGCCAGGCGGGGCCGGCGGTGGCGAGGATGGCGGCGGGGTCGACGGCGGTGCATGCGGCGAAGTAGTCGAGCGTGCGCGCGCGGGCGCTGGCGCGGTGCGCGCCGTCCATGGCGCTGAGGGCTGCGCGGGTCGCGCGGAGCTTCTTGGTGGGGTGGGCGTCGGCGGTGGGCGTGGGGGCGCGGCGGTGGGCGTCGGAGTAGATGATGGACCGCACGTAGGGCGCAACGTCGAGGGCGATGAGGCGCATGGGCCGGTCGAAGACGGACGGGTCGATGTGCGCGGCCCAGACGTAGATGCTGCTGGCTGCAATGGGATCGAAGGCTGCCGAGTAGTCGCGGCGGGTTGTGGAAGGGGGAGCGACGGGGGCGGAGAGGAGCAGTTTGAGCTTGTGAGTGGGGTCGGAAGAGGCGGGGTCTGCTGCTAGAGGACTGAGCTGGTGCTTCTGTGCCGAGGCTTTGATCTGGGCTGGAATAGAGAGGAGGAGAGTCGAGTATGATGACACGGGGTCGGCCTCGAGAAGGGTGTAGCCGAGGATAAAGTCATCACGGCGCTTGGGTGTCATTTCGGGGGCTTCCGTATCAAGGCGGATCTGTAGGCAGGTTAGTAATCGCAAGATTAAGAGACGTGATAATACCCTTGGACGTACTTGGTTCATTTCACCATAGGCCGAAATGGATAGGATGTCGGAGGCACTCATGCTGTCAGCTGAGTCTGCAAAAGCCTTTAGCGCACGCAATCGGCCATTTCTATCGTCGCTGTGCTTGGCAGCAACATTCTGACCGCCTGTTTCCCAGCCATACAAATCAACGCCAAAGCTTTCCCAGCACTCCACAGCCACTTCGGGATCCTCGGGCCGGCCAGCCGTAGAATCGCGGCTAAGCAGCCCCATCCCGCCTTCATACACACCCTCGCTCACAACCCGCAACGTGTCCCCTCGCTCGTCAATGTCGCTGCCCTTGGGCCATCGAGCAAGCAGCCAGTCAAAGCCGCCCTTGACGTCGCCAACGCCAAATTGGCACCAGAACTGGAGCTCTGCAAGAACAGCGCGCAGGTCGCCTTTGCGACTGGCCCAGAGCTCTTCAACTGCCTGGCGATGCAGAACATGGCCTTCACAGGCGGCGATGATTAGGAGCGCATCGACCGAGGGCTCCCGAGGTGGCGCGCGGAGGCGGAATATAGCATGCAGAGGGAGAGTATGGAGGGGAATCAGGGTCTCGTCGTTGCAAGTGATGATGAATGGGCGCTTAGCTTGGGCCATGAGCGTTACCAGCGTGGCCCAGAAGTTCTTGTCTTCATCGTAGAGAATATCGGCTTCCTCAATGAGAATCAGCGATTGTTTCTGCACTGTCGCCTCCTTGTTATCAGCGGTAGTTGCTGGTGTTTGGGCAGAGGCCTGTGTCGCTGTCGACAAGGACTTTTTCGCAAAGAACGACGCCATGGTTGGGGATTTACCGGCACTGGACGGCTCGCTAGGCTCGCCACCTCGGTGCCGTACAAGATGATTGCGAGTCATATCGCCAACCCTTTCGGTGATGTCCTTTCCGGCCCTCCGACTGGCCGCGTTAATCTCAAACACTTCAAAGCCCAGTTCCTTTGCAACAGCATAGACGGTGGCAGTCTTGCCCACACCATGCTTGCCGCTCAGGACAACGGCATTCTTGAGCCGACCGGTTACAGTGCGCACGACACTGCGTTTGTCGCCGGCGGTGTCAGGACCCCATTCGGCCAGAACCTCGGCGTCGGACTCCTCGTCGGGAGAGTACACGCCACTATCGTCGTCGCTATGTTCATCAACAATGAAGCCATCTAGTTTGCCCTTCTTCTTCTTGCCTCGCTTTTTAGATGACTTGGGTTTCAACTTGGTGTCTGAGTTGGACGTGTGTACAGCGTTGACTTTGAGTGCCACAAGCCACTCCTTGAGGAGGAGCGCCTCCCGGCCCGACTGTAGGACCTGTGCGGCGGTTTGTGGTGCGTACTTTTGAGTCCAAGATGTCGACTCGCACGTGCAACGATCGTATGCGGAAAGGCCGTCGGCGAGTTGCTGATAGAGGCGGAAGATGAAGGGATGAATGGGGCGGGCTTGTTGCTTCTTGCGGCGCTGTTGTAGCCGAGATCGAGACACAATCGCGATTTCGTCTTCACTAGAAGACTCAGCGTCACATGTGGAAGCTGATTGGGTTTCAGCGGCCGCAGCCGAGACAGGAGGAGGAGGAGTTCGCATTTGTCGTTTGATGCGCGCCTGCACCCGCCGGCCACTTTCGACATGTCTCGTAGGAATTCGTAGTGAGGGTGGAACTGGAGTGAAGTCATCGTTGAGTCTTGCTAGAGCTGTCATGATGTTGCTGATACCCAGCTCTGATTGAAGACATGTGATGATGGACTCAGATGTGGAGATTGTGATGGCCTGTTGTTTTGACTTGCGTTGTGGAGGAGACAGTTTGGAGAGACTCTCAGAGCTTCTGGAGTGTGAAGCCGGCGTATAGGAATCAAGGCCCCGCACATGTACCATATCCATAGGAGGGAATAGAGGAAATTGGGCCCCGGGAACTTTGACTCCCTTGGTCTTGAACCCAAAGCCAGAGCCACCGAGTTCACTAGAAGGGACTAAGGGTTGGATCTTGCGTCTGGGAGAGCAAGGTGTTGACAAAGATATGGTCGTTTTCTTGGCTGGAGGCGGAGGCGGGGGCGGGGGGGCCGAGGTTGCCGCAGCACCCTTCTTGAAGAATGGGTGGGTAGACTTGGAGCTTTGAGCCGGTATCGAGTTGCCGGGTACAACAATTGATGTTGCGACTTTCGAGGTGGCTGCCTCGGGAACGGTCGGAAGGGGAGACGCAATAGAGTCGGATAGAGGTAAAGGTTGTTGTGGACGCGGAGGCTGGGCTAGGATTTGCTGTATAGCAGCGCCTACACGATGCCGGGTTGCCTCATCAGTCCCATAGCGCATGGTCACAATGCGCTGTGCTGGGGGTTTTCGGGGTCGTCCACGGCCCGGCTTTGCGCCTTCCAATGGCTCGGGCCTCTTTGGCTTGGCTTTCGGTGGCGAGCCCAGCGTCCCCGTTTTCAGGTTAAACTTGAGCACCTTTGAGGGCTTGTCTGGAACGACGCTAGTAGTCGAAGTCGAGCATATTAATGGGGCTTTCGGCGGCGCCTGTGAGGTTGCGGGCGGAGAATATGACGGCGTCCGGGTTGTGGTTTGCGGCAGCTGTGGGGCTCCAGGGAAGAAGCCGGGCATTTCGTCATCAATCTCGCCCTCGGCATCCTCAAGACCCTCGTCTTCGAACACAGGCGGAGTCTCCAGGCCATTAGCTGCCCTGTCGACAGGTGTGGCTGACTGGGGCTTGAGAAGGCTCAGCAGCGGCCCTTCAAGAGTATTGGTGCGCTTGCGCGAGCCCAGGTCCTTGGACCCCGCGGTTTTTCGTTTCTTGCGCGAGCCGCTTTGGCTCGAGTCGGATAAGTCGTGGAGGGCGGGCGAGGAGGCACGATCGGAGCCGGGCCGGGAGGCCTTGAAGAAAGGATGGATTTTGCCACCGGCACAGTTGGCGGTGCCGGGGTCACCGTGCGTCGGGCTCATGGTGGAGAGGGCACCAATATATGGCAAGCGATAGATGTAGAAGAGATCAAGCTGTGAGAAGGGCGGCAGTGAGGTTCGGCGTGGGGTTCCAAGTACGATAAGCAAAAGATGAGGCTCAAGCGAGCATGCTGGCTTGGTGCGAAAACCAAGAAAGTAAATAGACTTGGGATATATAAACAAACAAAAACGGCGGTGGCAACGGCTCCAGAGATGCAAAGGTGAAGATGTGAGGCTAAAAAAAGGGAAATGAAAATAATTCAGTGCTTCAATAGTATGTCACGTGAATCAGGCCCGGAAGGAAGTGAAAACTGTGCGCCCGTCGCAGAGCAGTTGCCGTTGGCGAAGGTGTCGTGATATGGTCTTCTGGCTGTTTTGTCCTGAGCAACTGCCACCGTTCCACCTAGCCCACGCGTGTGTTTGGAGTAGGCACGCGTCCCGCGTTAATTGCTGTTGCTGCAGCCAGGGTTGGTTGCATACCAAACGGGCTAGCCCAAGTGCAGACGCACGCCTCACCGCCTTTGGGCCCCACCTTTGCTGCCGCTTAGTCAGCCCAATTCTGCCACCAAAAATATTTTTTTTCTGTAGCCATCGCGGCTTCACGGCCGCTTGAGGGAGCGCCAATCACAACGCCACCACCAGAGATCGAGCGCCTGGTTTTCTTGTTTTGAGCTGTGTGGCCATTCTTAGCAGCCGTCGTTTTCTCGTACTTTTTCCCTCCTTTCTCTCACTTCCTAGCCGTATTTTCTGGCTGGCAGACGTCCTTGTCGCCGTTTCTTGCGTTTCGTCTGTACTTCTGCGTCGCCATCTCCCACACCACAATGTCTACCAACTACCGGATACGAAAGCCGTATGTCTTGGCTACGCTGCCGCGGCCATTCAACCCAGAGACCGGCAAGTTCTTTGTTGGCGACGTTTTCGGCCATCAGCTCGATCAGCCGCGCAAGAAGCGCACCGAGCTGATTGCTGCCATCGACGGCGAGAGCGTCAATCTGTACGATGTAAGCAGCTGCCCTGGGGCCATTGAGCTTGTTGTTCTTGCTTGGCTTCCTGTCTGTGTACTTGGTTTTATACTACACATACGCTTTGTGTGTATCTTAGCCTCTGGTATCGCATATTAACCTCTCTTGTTCCTCCCAGATCGCCAGCTCCAGTCTCATCACCTCCCACCCGATCCCCCCCGAGCAGAGCTTCTCCTGTGCGCCCATCTCTCTGCGCCTGCGCCTGGCCAAGCCCCACGGAACCGTTCGCTACACCTATGCTGCCACCCGCACTTCAACAAGTGCCAAGGGCAAGCCCAAGCAGCGCATCACTGTATTCAAGGATTCCGTCGACGCCAACGGCAAGGCCACTTCCGAGTCTCTGTCCGTCACGGTTCCTTCAACCTCGCCTATTGTCCTCCTAGAGACCTCGACCGTTCTCTCTTCCGTCGCCGATGGCCGCTTTGACGGAAACCTGGTAGCCGTGTGCAAAAACGGCCACATCCTGTGCTTCAACCCCGAGGATCTCAGCCTCAGATGGCAGCAGTCGGGCAGCAGCCTGTCGCAGGACGAAGTGAACAAGTTCTCTGCACTGACTGTTGAGCACGCCGTTGTGGTCCCTGCGGGCGATGTCATTGACGGTCTGTTTGAGGGCAACCCGGATACAGTGTCATCGGCCTTTTCGCGCGCTGTGACCAAGGATCAAAAGGCCCGCGCCGATGTCGTTGTCTTTGTCGCATGCGTGACTCGCGATGGTGCCTCGGAGCGCCTGCTGTGCGCACTTGCCGTGAACCCTACTGTCACCGATACCGATGCCACCGTCCCAGCCCTTGTTCGTTTGCACATGGCCAGCCTGCCGGAAGCCGAGAAGCTGTCGGCCTCGACCGAGCGCCAGTTCCGTCTGCATATTCCTTCTGGAAGCTTGACTATGCTTGGTGGCGACTACATTTATGTCTACGATATCTCGCGTCCTATCCCCCAGGTTGCTTCTGTCATGTATCGTGACGCTGCTACCAGCATCCTGCGCCTGACCAACCATTCGCTCATTGCTGTATCCGCGTCCGAAGTCGCCGTGTGCAATCCTGGCTTTGGCTCCGTACAGGCTCTCATGTCACTTGACCTGACCGCTCTCAAGAAGCCTCTCAAGGGCGAGACGCAGCGCTTTTCCATGCTTGCCAACTTCAAGAAGCTGGATCTCGTTGTTGGTCTGGTTGGTAGCCTGCTCGTTGCCCTCCCCGTGGAGCAGCCGCGATTTGGTGCCAAGAAGCGCCAGGCTGAAGGTCTTCTTATTGACAGCATTGGCCGCGGCGGCCCCCGTGATCCGCTGAGAAAGCGCACTCGTGTCGAGGATGCCGATTTCTTCGCTGCCCCCCTGCCTGGCACTATGACGGCCGAGTACATCACCGAGCTGCGCGCAGCCATGGATTCTGCCGACAAGGCACTGGCCGACGGAGATGTAGCTGCATTTGACCGGCTGCTGGCTCCGTGCTTCGGGCTTTCTGTTGGTGCTGACGGTAGCTGGGACTTTGAGCGCAAGGAAAAGGAGGCCTACCCGCTGGTTGACCGCCGCTGGGTCCTCTATGCTCTGAGCCGCGCATTCTCCCTTGGTCAGCCGACCCCGGAGACCGCTGCCAATGGTGAAGAGGAGCGTCTTCCTGAGCTGCAGGTCACTCTGACTACGAGCAACGTGGTTGTGTACCTGGCGATGGCTGGTCACTTTACGCTGCGGAATGTCCGCGCTGCCTTCCGCGAGAGTTTGGAAAACGTCGATGTGCCAGATGCTCACCTGGCCCGTGGCTCTGTGCTTCGCCTTGTAGAGCTGGACCCTAGCATGGACCTGCTGCACAACTACCTGGTCTCTAGTAAGCTGACGGCCGTTGAACTGTTGACTGCTATTCTGGTGGTTCTTCGTAGCCTGGGCTTTGTGCCTGAAGAAACAAACAAGGTCAAGGCCATCGAGGATACCTCATCTCCCGATCTGGCATCTTCAGAGATTACGACGCCAGCCTCATCGTCAACCAAGTCACCGGACGCGGACGCCGATATTTCCATGGAACTGGATGAGCTGGAGCGCGAGCTTCAAACCACAGAGTACTACCTCGGTGACGAGGACTCGACACGTGCGCGTGCCCTGACCGTAGCCTTTGCCAAACTGGCCGCTCAATCTGCAGCCGCTACCGTTACCGCTCTGCGCGCCACGCTTCAACCTCACGAGGTCCTCTCGCTCATCTATGTGCTGCGTGGGGAGCTTGTGCGCGGCTCCTGGACCACCCGATACCAAAACCAAGACGGAACCGGCCTCATATCTGACGACGACCAGAAAATGGACTCTTCCGATGCTGAATTCGATGCTGACGCTGCGCCTGATAGCAGCATTACGCTCATTGCCGACTTGTTGTCCCGTTGCATCGATGCCGTTGGCATGCTAGGGTGGATGGTCCACGACAATCTCTCGGTGGCTACGCCGTCTCCTTCGCTCAATGAAAGCCTGGACCTGGATGACTTTTTGTCTGCGCTCAAGCTCGAGGTGTCGGCAGCCCTGCAGGGTCTTGAGGAATGCGTTGTTCTTGAGGGTCTGGTCAGCGGCGCAGTTCGTCATGCTCAGGGTATTGCCCGTGCGGCCCAGATAGATGAGCAGCGTGCAAGTGCGCGTGGCCTGCGCAAAGCGCCCGCCGTAATGGAGGCGACTAGCGCTACGTCTGGCGAGGCGGCCATGTTGCCTCTTGGAAGCAGCTGGGCGGGTGTCGAGTCTGGCTGGAAGGTTGACAAGGGCGGCGAGATTATCCAGAGAACCCACCGTGAGCTGGAGCATCTGCTTAGCAAGGGCACGAGGACATACTCTCTTGAGAAGCTGGTGTTCTAAGGGTTGTCGGGTAAGGATTGTTTAGGGTATTTGTGCTTGTTATCGGCGTTTGGGCATGGCTTGACTTGCGAGTACTTGTAGTGCGTACCTAGTTAGTAACTAACTATTTGATTATACTTGTTTCCTCCTTTTTTTCCCCCTATTCAGTTGGTTAGTTACGTCAGTTTTGATAAGCGCATCATGATCTCGGGAAGAAGAGAGAACGAATCAAGATCGGCCTTGACGGCTTAAGGTCAGGCAGAAAAAAGCCAGGCCCGCCAGCGGATGAAATGGTGGCTATGACGACATTGGGCTAAAGTTCTAAAGCCGACAGGGAAGGGGCTGTTTGGCACCTTCTGCATTCTTGGTTGGTCCGGGTTCAAGGGTCCTTGTGTTACCGGACCCACTTATGTAAGTAGCTAGATGCATTCTTTTGGGCTTAATCAACTGGGCTTTTCCTTACGGCTCGGCCAATGTGCGCATGTGCAATGACAGCATGCAGATAAAAAAGGAGGAAAAAAGAAAGGAAGAACGAGGAAACTAGAAATGCAGAGAGAACATGAAGGAAGAACAAAGACGAGCGAGAGAAAAAGACAAGTTGCCAATGGAGCCCGATTGTTCCAGGCGGGCCAGGGCCGTCGTGCTAGTTAGTCGATGGACCATTGCGTAGTTATCACAATGCTTGATGGACAGGAATCTCTGTGGCGCGGATATGACATCACGACCCGAGGCCACTGACCGGTAGCTCGCCTTGATTTTAGTCTTAATGGGGGCTATACTAATGTCATGTAGATAAAGGTTGTAATTGGGCACCGGGGAAGGCACCTGATGGCTGAAGATGGCAACTACCCAAGTCAGACAGACATCAGCGGTGGGGTGGCAGGGCCCAGCGTCACCGCGAGGGAAAGTACCGAGCAGGAGATGGGCCCCGAAAACCAAGAGAAGCAACTGCGCACCGGAGCTGGAAATGCCAAATCATAGCAACTGCCTGGCTCGAAATCGCCGAGTCTCGTCGCAGGTTTTGGGACCTTCCTGATCTGGGCTTCTGGGTGACAACGGACTGTGTGGCATGGTGTTTTATGCACTGTGGGGATGCACGATCAAGCACATTTTAACCTTGCAGCTTATCTGCTGCCAACAGGGCACGGAGTCGCCTTTGCTCTAGCTCAGGCCTGGATTTGGCATGTCCATTCGGGGATGAAGATCCGTAGCAGCCGTGGGGAGACGTGGCGTCTAGGGGGGGATGTATTATATAACAGCAACGTGACAAGGCTTGAGTTGACAGACGCCAAAGAGCTTGCTTTGTGTGGGTGGTGTCAGTTGTTGAGGCCCTGGCCCGCGGCCGACTGGCATAAGGCAATATGGTGCAATACGTGGACGAGGCTTTCATATTCATGCAGACTACAGGCTGGCTGGACTAGACCTTGATCCGAGCCGAGCTTTTGCATATCGGATATTTTGTTGGCCATTTCTTTTTCTTTTTGAGACGCGGACGCGGGTAGGCGTTGGGTTGGGTTGGTGAAAGGGAAGCCAACTTGGCGCGACCGGAAGATGGATGCGATGTGGACGTCTATCTTGAATTCTGCGAACTATGCATGTAGTTGGTCAATTTAAAGGGATTTTTCTTTCTTTTCTACTCTAGGGTCCCAAAGAAGCAGGACCAGCTCAAGAAAGGAAAGAACCTGCGCCTGCCGTTTCCCCTTTCTCGATTAATTCTTTGACTCGGGGATTCTAATCCTTCCTGCCTTCCACGGCAGTTCCTTCCCTGTTGTCCGATGTCTTTCTCCGGCGTGGTGTCGTTTGTGGCTCGATTTCGATTTGGCTTCGGCAACTACGACCTGACTGCAGGTTTAACAGGTTGTGTCCTGTGCAAGGGGATGTCGCTGGCGGCAGCTGGAGAGGGAGGGTGTCTGGCTTTGTGTCCGACTTTGTGTTTGGTTTGCCTTTGGCTTGTTTCATGGCCGCCAGTCAAAGTACGGCAGGAGCTCTGGATCCTTCTGCTGGTCTGGGAAGGCGTGGAAGAGGCAAGAGCTTGACGGCGGCGTACGCCGACACTTCCATTGGGAGCTGCTCTTTCTTGTTTTGTCACGGCATCAAGCTCCTGCCTCGTCTTGCGCCTTCCCGTTCGGCTCAAAGCCCTGAGCCCTACTTTCTGCCGTCTCTTACCGCACAGCGGCTATCACTAAAATTCCGCCCAACCTCGGCCATCTTTTTTCCCTTTTTTTCTCTCCTCAAAGCCGCTGCGCTAGCTGAAACATCGGGTCTGCCCTCATCATCATCGACGCGACCCGCCGCCATGCTCCACGCCAAATCGCCGGGTCGCATTTAGGATGCTGGCCTTTGCTTATTTTGCTGGGTATTATATCACTCCATTTTATCGGCGCTGCTTCGCTTGACTTGACTCCTTCAAGACTGACATATGCTTTCAAGCCTGCACCCAGTCACATCGGCAGTCTCCTAGTTTTTTCTCCCATTTTTTCCAGGCCCTCTCCTGGCCTCCTGTCCGTGAACTGTGGATAGGCCAGTTTCGGGCGCTGCGCGTACTTTCGTGTGCAAAAGAGAATCCCCCTTCACATCGGCCACGACTACTTATAGGACGCCGGCAGGCATCTGGACTCTAGGGCTAGACTTTCCCCTTCATGTTTTTTTTTTTTTCACACTAGTCCTCTCGACGCATTTGTATCCCGCCACAAACCTTGTACGAGGTCTATCGACCCTCTGCTTATTATTTCCCGCCTGTGCTCCCAGGGCGTCTGTCCTGTTTTCTCTCTGCCGTGTCTCCTTGCTGCCGTCACGGCTTGTGTGCTACTCTGCAGCTTTGCATGCATCCGTTTCTGACCTTGGCATAGCACTACAGCCCAATTGGTTTTCTTCTGCCGTTCGGTCCTGTGCCTCACATCACCAACATGGCTCTCCCCATGGATATTCCAATGCCAACCACGCTTATGATTGCCGCCTTGGATAGTAGCGATGTTCTAGCACTAGCCCTCTTCCACCGGGCCCAGGCACTCTCTGCTACCTTGGTCTCGCACCTCGGCACCCATCTTTCGTCTATACTTGATATTGTCACTGCCTTGCACACGGCGCTCGCCAACCTTCGCACCGAAGCAGCTAACGAACGAAGCCCGTTGTATTCTCCCACCACTGCAGGCCAGGTCACCAGTATCCTGAACGCCTGCACCAGTGCTCTCGGCTACTTGAACAGAGCACTAGAGAGGCCCGGCGCTTCGTCAGATGCTGCGCAGGACTTCTCGGACCATGTCTCGCAGATCAGGAAGCACCAGGTCATTCTACAACACATTCTTGAAGATGTCCAGAAGAACCGCGCCAGCCCGAAGCTTTCTTCCCCAAGTGACACTGATGACTTGCTACCAAAGGACAGTCTCTCTCGCCACAACACGGACGAAGCTACACTCCGTGATATTCGCCTCCAGCTCGGCCAGATTGCTCCCGGATTTGTAGAGCAGCGGAATTCCAGCTTGGAAAGCACTGATGATGATCTCTGGCTCAAAGTCCGTGCCCAGTTGATCAAGTGCGGGCTTCCCTCGCGCGTCGTTGACAATAACTCGGTAAGCCTCATTTTCTCTCTGCAAGCTTTTTTGATTGGCTCACCTGCACCCAGTGCTGTTGGATCTCCCTGGCCCGCGGCCGCCAAATAGGGCAACGGGAAGCCAGAAAGGGAACCACGCATATTCGGTCAAGGGCTGGGTTTCTCTGTCATTCTGTGGCTCCCGTTTGCCACACAGATGCTGTCATCTCGGCTGGGTACCACCTTTTCCCGCCCTCCCTGTTCACCTTTTCTTCACCTGGTTTTGGGCTTCAAGATGCTATAGCCACACGCCCCTTTTCAAGCCAACTTTTACTTTTGCCTCGCCGCTGGTAGTCATCGGGTCTGGTCTGGCTTAGATTGTGGCTTGTTCTTTGTTATACTTGCAACGCTCAAAGTCTTTTTGCCTCGTCAATGACACAATGCAACTTAACAGGAATCCTGCAACTACGTCCATACTGGGCTATACGGTTCTTTGTTCCTATTTATACATCTTCAACCTCCTCTGCCATCTGGAGTCTTGGTCACAGCTCGCATCATTTCATTTGTCTACATTTCTCTAACTTTATCTTTTGCAATAGTCTTCACTCAAGTCACTCTTCCACTCTATTCAAAAAACTTATCAGAATATCAACGATTCTCTGCCCAGTTCTACCACCACATCATCCAACAGCAACGCCACTCTTTTATCCAGCACTTCATCTCAGAGACCTCTCACGGCAACATCCAAAGCCCGCTCTGCTTCAATTTCTTACTCTTTTTCTCCATTTCAAAAGGAGTCCCTGCCCATCTCCAGCAGTCCCACGACTGTGGCTTCTCCCTTGACTACACAATCCCCGTCAACAACAATGAGAACTCGTGAGCGGGCTTCATCGCTGCGGGACTCGGGTAGCGGCATCTCTACTAACGACTTCCAATATATCACTACTGATGATTTGACTCGTTTCATAACCCGTTCAACTCCACTTCCCATTCCTACCTCCAAGGCTGATTCATCGCCCAAAGACCGCCGTGGCTTGCACACTGGCAAGTCGCAACCAGTGCCGATTGGTCCCGACCAATTTGGTAATCCCATTGCACCGTCTGCCCTGTGGACCAAGGTTGACAGAACCAAGTTCACGGCTGAAGCCTTTAGTCGTTCCAATAAACATTTCGAAGCCTTCCCTGATTTTATTGCCGTGCTGGGATTCATTGGTGAAGGTGATCTAGTGCGTTTGGCGAATTTAAGCAAAGACATCCGCCAAGAACGGCTGCAATATGCCATCCCACCACTTAGACCTGCCGATAAGGGTGGAAATGAGTTTTCCGAGAAAGGGCATCCAAGGAAACCCGACCAGTATAACCATTACCACTCTCGTGATCACAAGCGGGACCATGGCTCTCCCGAAGATGATGCTCGTCGGCGGCGCAAAGAGCACGAAAACAAGAGTCAAAGAGACCAAGATACACATCATCACAAGGACAACCAAGGCCTTGGCTCTTTGAAACAGTCTCGCACCCGCGCTTCTTCCATGTCGCTGGTGATGCCTGGGCCTCAATCTCATGAATCCATCTCTCGGCCCAAGCCTTGTATTGTATCGCCTCCCATTTCCACCTCAGAAACCCCAAGCCACAACATGGCTCTAACACTGACGAATGGCCCCATGTCACGGTCCCCTCCCACTCGACCCAAGAGCATTCTCAAAAACGCCAACCCCCACGAAGTTATTTACGATCCTAACCCTCGTGAGATTCAATCTTTGCCAAGACAGTCTTACATGCATCACATGGAGACTGCTTACCGGAACAGTAAAAACAGCATCGGGGACTATAGCGATGGTGGTTCCCACGCCAGCTCAGGATCTGAACGGGAGCGTCACCGGTCTCGTCGGTATAACTATGAGCGTGACTCATCCTCGGATACCAGCCAAGAACGCTATACTAGTAGCAGTAGCAGACCCAAGGATGATTCATTAGCAACCAAGCCTCGCAGAGAATCTTACGCCATGGTTAATTCTGTGGGGGATGACACCAATATTCCCCCCTCGGCCCGCAAAAATTCAGCCACGCCTAGGCGATACAGCGAGTCTCACCGGTCGTCTACTTCACACCGCGAAGACCGGGACGGCTTTAGCAGTGAGCAACGGCGTGACAGCAGAGCGGGCGACAACTACGAGAGACACTCTGACCGAGATGGCCGCAAGGATAGCCGAGACTATCGGCATGCTGAGCGCGATGGGCGTGATCATCGCAAGGAGAGACGCACGTCGCTGATGTCTGCCCTGAGAAATGCTCTGTATTAGGGGTGACATTTTTTGTTTTTGTTTGTTTTTCCTCGTTGGATTTGTGTGCTGTTTGTGTTTGTTGATATCCCTGTTTTTATTGCATGTGACATTTTCTATTGACTGTCCACTTTGTGTCTTCCATGTTTTTGCTTACGAAGTCTATTGGTCCTTGGGTATTGAGGCTTGTTGTACCTGCGTCTCTCTGTTCAGAGGGAGTAGTAGGTAGATTGGACTTGGGGGTTATGGATATATAATATGATAGATTTAAACGGATACGAGCCTCTTCAACGTAGCCCATGTGCGCAGATTTCAGTGGCTGAGTGAATCAACAGTGGAAGCTGGGTCGCATCACGTTTCACGGCTCTGCGCCCCGTGGCATCGCATGGCATCGGAAGCTGGGGCCGAGTGGGTCGCGGAGATGAGATGAAATGCAGTCAAAGAGGGCAACTACGAAAACCCGGTGGGGGTCGAGACTATAAATAGAAACTGTTGATAAAATATGTAAAGTCACAAGATGCCTCGAAGTTCGCAGCCTATTGCGTGGAGGCAAAAAAGAAAAGAAGCTAACCAACCAGCGAGAAATGTAAAACTAACTGTCTCGAATTATGAGAAAGTATGACGAGCAAGAACCCACGCGTAACAAGAAGAAAAAGAAAGAGTGACAAAAAAAGAACCATCCAATGGAAAACGGGAGGCCTTCTGCCCGCGTGACGTGAAAAGCTCAAGCTCGTGCCACGAACAGCGCCACAGCCGGAGCAAGCCACAGACACAGGCGGCGTGCCACGCCCGAGAGCACGTGCTGTGTGCTGGCAGCGCTGGTCGTGACGGCCGCGCCGGACGCGGCACTGCTGGACGAGTCGCAGTCCTGCGAGAAGGAGGACTTGCCGCAGCCGGTGCCGCCGGACTTGGACGACGACGAGGAGGAGGAGCCCGAGGACGATGACGAGCCAGATCCTGACGAGTCCGACGAGTCGCTCCCTGGCACGGTCACGGGGATGTTACTCCCGCCCGGCACCTGGCTACTGTCGTTGCTCTCGTCGTCTGCGCTCGCGCTGGAGCTCGGCTTGGCGCCAGCCGTCATGTTCGTCCCGGTCGCCAGGAAGGACGCGAGGATAGTTTCGTCGTCGGAATCAACGACGGTGTCATTCGTCGCGCGGCCGTCCGAGTAGTGGTAGCTCGTGCGCTTGTTAGTTCCAGGCGCATTGGGCGCATCGTAGCACTCGACGGTGACTTCGGAGAAGATGGCATAGTAGTACCCGTGCTGCTTGATGTCCTCGCCGTCCCAGTCAATCTCGCCGCCGGCCCAGTCAATCGTGCCCTGGCGGTTGGACGCGAGCCCGCCGGGCCACAGCGAGAGCTGCACGCGCGCGGGCGTCTGCGGAAAGTCCCACTGCTGGGCCGACGCGTTCCACGTGTCGGCGCGCTTCTTGGTGCGGCCGACGCGGCCGTCGACGAGCCAGTCGACCTGGTCGGGCGTCCAGCGGATCTCGTAGTCGTGGAACTCGTCGAACGTGTTGCTGATGTCGCTGATGTTGCCGCCGTTGTTGTAGTCCGGGATGCCCTGGAAGTAGTAGTTGGTCTGCGCCGTCGACAGGTCGGCGCCGATGAACTCGTAGTCGATCTCGTCCTTGACGTCGCTCATCAGGATAAAGGCTGTGACGACGCCAGCGCCGCGCGACGTCTTGAAGCGCGCCTTGACGTTGCCGTACCACATGTACGTGCTGGTCGCCATGACGGTGCCGACGCTGTTTTTCGGCATCGTCAGCAGGATGTTGCCGTCGTACTCGAGCGGGTTGCCCTGGTACACCCAGTCCGCTTTGGACGGGTCGCCAAGGTACTTGCTCGTGCTGACAATGCGGTCCGGGTCGTCCCATCTGTACGTCTTGCTTTCGCATACGGGCGCCGGCACGCACGAGTCGAGAGAAAAGGACATGCGCGGGTCGCAGCCCCCGAGGCAGTAGGCGCCTGTTCCACAGGCTCCGTATTCTGGCACGCACGAGTTAGTTTGGGGAGCGTGTTCTGTCGTGCTGCCCGTCTTGCGTGTCAAGGCATGCAAGCCCCGGTTGCACGGCGCCGCGGTGGCTGGCACTGACAGGTGGTTCGTGCAGGCGAAGACGGAGAACAAATCAAAGACGGAGACTTACGAGAACAGCACGGCGCGGATTCAGGGCACTTGTTTTCCAGACTGCACTCGGCCTGGTCCGCAGCCAGAGCCAGAGACGAGTGCCAGGCTAAACCGGCCGCTACGCCAAGAAGGGTGTAAGAGCGCATTGCGATGGGTCTATGAGCAGCAGAACTGGACAGAAAGAACACACCAGCTGCTGGCTTGGTTTTTGGGGGGAGCAGGTGCTTGGTTTCTGGTTGTTGGATAGCAGTTGGGCTTTCAATAGAACCGAATCAATGGCGCGTCGGGCTGGTATCAAGGTGACGAGCCAAGTGTGACGCGAGATGTGATAATGAGAGCGCACGCTCTGAGAAGCAGGAGCAAATCAAAGATAAGATGAAGTCGACCGCCTAAGAAAGAAGAACACCGGCAATCAAATGAATGAAATAGATACGAAGCACAAGAGAAACAACCAAGTCCGGTGTAGGCGTCGAAGATATCACGGGCCCAAACAACGTTCAGGGAGATGAAGTTCAAAACAAATCAAACGAAAAGAAGATGCTACGAGAGCCTGTGATCACGAGGAAAGAAAAATAAAAAAGAAGACGGACCAGAGCAGAGCAACCGACCAAACAACCCGTACGCCAACAACACAAGAAAGCCCCCCAGCCGATTCGTCCCTCAGACCACCGCCTGGAACGCCAGCAACATTGGTACCTGCATTTCTCCCCCGTCGGCCCATGTGCCAACCAATGTATGTATATATGTACATATGTATACAGCCTGGGCGGGCAGCCGCAATGCACCAACTGCCATCCAGGCTGTCGGCTCACAAGTTCCCCGGCGGTCCAGCGCGGCTGGCGCCCCTTGTCTTCTCTGCGGTTGGCATGTGTGTGCTCGACGACGGTTCTCTGCATCAACGACCTGGAAGGGGGGCATGGGCCGGGGTGGAAGAGGGGAGGCGTTGAGTCGTCTGCGGGTAACAATGTACCACGCTTTGC
Organism: Berkeleyomyces basicola; assembly: GCA_003671435.1. Lineage (NCBI taxonomy): Eukaryota > Fungi > Ascomycota > Sordariomycetes > Microascales > Ceratocystidaceae > Berkeleyomyces > Berkeleyomyces basicola. The sequence goes on along the minus strand of PJAC01000026.1, from coordinate 94,850 downwards.
AACCGGCACTGACGCATATTCATTTCAGACGGTGGCTTTGTGTTTTTCTTTTCCGCAAAAGACATGCAACAACAGGTGCGTTCTCTGGATCTTGGCCCCCGTCCTAGCCGTCGGTAAACAACCCCGGGCCTACCTAACGCTTGGCGCAACATATACGACACCGGCCCCCACCACCCAGACTGGGCCTCGCGCCACGACACACGAGAAATCAAGCATGGAATCCCGCATTCCAGCCTAGACCCAGAGGGAGAGATAGCACGCCCAGGCTCAGGTCCTACCCACCTTGCCCCCAAGCACAAAACTCGCTGGAGCAATCCACCGCCAGGCCAACGCAGTCACTCAGTCGCTGCAGGATCGACAGACAAAGGAACAAAAACACGAACATGCAAATGAGAACTAACTAGTCAACCGTATGGCTAGGACGAATCCCTTCCGTGTTCTCTTTGCGCCAACTCGCTTCGCTAGGAGGGAGAGAAGGAAAAAGAGAGAGAGATACTGAGGTCCCAAGCGAACATGGCAACTGCCAAAAAAGTCACCTGTCATTCACCTATTATTAGACGAACCTTTTTTTTTCATGGTGGCACAAGGCAAGTTTGACCGGGCCTGGTAATTGCCTGTCCTGTCCATGTTACTTGCAGGTAGCTATCGTAGACATTAGATACACATGTCCGTCTTTCCCGGTATGGCACCTACCGTCCTATGTCGTCGTACTTTCTCTCTTATTTCCTCCCCCCTTTTTCATTTTTTCTTCTTTTCTTTTTTTCTTTTAACCCTGTGTCTCTCCTACAATTCCCACCAATCTTGAGCCCTGTCAATTCTTTTTACATGTCTCTCGCTGTCTGTCTTATCCATTCCACTGTCTGTCTGCACCCTCGTACCAACAACCTTTCTTTTCTCCCTTTGCTTCCCGATTTCCTCCCTCGCCTTCACCGACTCACCACGCCAAACTGCCTTGTTCCTCCTCCTCCTCCTCCTCCTCCTCCTCCTCCTATCTTGACCAAAGAGTGTCCCGTCTTGACCGGCTTACAACCCTCGTATGCTTGCTTCCGTTACGGCTCTACTTGTACAAAGTCTATCGCTTAGCCTGTCTCTCTTCTCCGTCTATTCACCGCCATCAGCTTCGTATTTCCGCCTTTTTCTTCGGCCCATAGTAAGCTTGTAGTCAAATTAGTAGTTATAGTCAACCAAGACAACCCTAGGTAACACATGGTTCAAATCACTGCTCTTGGAAGACATCTACAGGCACGTACATAACCATACGATTGGAGGCACAACTAGACAAATCAAATAAACCAAAAGAGGCAAAAGAAAAAAATCAAAGCATTCCAACAACACGTCTTGACAGTAAGCAAAAGAAAAACAAGCAATGGACCCTCCACCGCTGCCCGGGGACGCACTATGCCATCACCGGCCTTCACGCACGGCGCCATATTCTGTGGGATTTCAGAGTACAGAAGGCACCATACCATCAGTCACAGGCCTGACTTCTCTCTCATCAAGTAGTATAGTCATTCTCGATCAAAGTGCCACTGATGATACACATGATGTATAGGTAATCCCGACCAGCCATATTGAAATAAAAAAAAATAGGAAAAAAAAACAAGTCAGAAATTATGACAGAAGCACGAACAGGCCAAAAACAAAATGGAATTGAAAGACCATGTCAATAAACGAAAGGTTTGGGGAGGCCGAGGACAGGCGCAACTGCAAATTGAGGGGAGAGATCAAGAGGTTCACCGCATGACTGACCAATTGTAGTAGTGAAAGAAGAAAAAGAAAGAAAAAGAAAAAAAGGCACAAAAAACAAAGCCAAGTCAACTGGTGGCATTGGCCATGGAAACACAGAAAAAGACAGGAAACTCCAGCTGCTTGGGATAGAAAAGTTTGAATGACCGAGATGTGCGACGAGACCGTCGATAGGAAGGGGAAGAAATAAAAATAAAAAAAGGAATAATAAAAAAAGGATACTGGCCAATCCAAGCCAATTTCTATGCAAGACTCAATATCAAAAAGCCCACCCAGAAAGACAAAGCGCATAGTCTTCAGTCCGTTTGTCTAGGCTCGAGATCAACAATAGTCAATAGATAACCAGCCAAGGAAAGAAGAAAAAAAAAAAAAGAAAGCCAGGGACTGCAGATGACTTTCTGCAGGGAAAAAGAGCCGGGGAATCAAAAGAAACAGGGTTTGAGGAGAAAAGAAGGAAGATGGAAAAGGAGCCGAGAAGACAGTCCAACGAGCGAAAATCATGAAAGCAGAATAAAGAGGAAAGAAAAATATAACCTCACTGCGACATCCGAGCACAAAGGCAGCCTGTGGAGAGACGGGACCCGGCTATCTAAAGCCTAGAAGCTTCGTGATGGCGAGACCTATCAGAATTCCGCGAGAGAGAGAAAAAAAACATCAGAGTCCTCGAGCGGATTCATGTTCAACGCGGCTTGGTGATGTTGATAATCTGCTCTGGGAAATGTTCTTTGGCATATTGTTCACAGGCCTTTGCAGGCTTGCCGACCTTTTGTCCAATGTACTTCCACCGGTTATTCTCGTATTCCTTCATGGCGTTGAGGAGGGCTTGGCTTTCGTCTTCTGCAAACTCGGCGTAGTGCATGTCCTTGTACCAGTGCTTCTTGACACTGCCTTCAGTACGCGCAGGAAAGGTCTGGAAAGCATGTGTTAGTAAAAGCAGATAGTTGACTCATATATCTACGTAGCGTATCCCAACGTACCTTTGCAATTTCTGCCCAGCTGTTACCCGCATCACGCATTTGTTTCAAGCGGTGCTCCTCAGCTGGTGTCCATGGGGTATTGGTACGACTCTTCTTGGCTGGGGGAGCAGGAGGTCCCGGGGGCATGCCGTCGACGCCGTCAGTGCCGATTGGTACTCCAGCGCGAGCAGCAGACCGCACCACTTGATCTCCGGTAGCAAGTGTTCCCGTAATGGGGGAGGCAGGGATAGTAGCAGCGCCTGTGGGTGTTTTAGGAGCGCCACCAGGAGCATTGCGTTTGCGGTTGCGTGAGGGAGCAGGCGCGTTTGACACAGGTTTCACGTCTTGTGCCTGAGGCTGGTGCTGCGGGCCTGGCTGTTGCTGTTGCTTCTGGCCCGGAGACAACTGAGAGGTGGGCACAGGCACAGCACCTGGTGCTTGCTGCTGGGGCGGTTGTTGCGGAGGACCCTGAGACTGGTTTGGCTGTTGGGGGACGGGCATCGGAGGCCGACCGGGGCCAGGGTGAGGATGAGATCCAGGCTGGGAAAAGGGATATTCCATGCGGTCGTTCCGACGGTTAACGTCGGCCGGATTTTGGTACTGGGGGTGGCCTGTACCGTAGCGTCTAGAGAGCGGGAATGATCAGTAAAATGAAGCAAAAAGAATTTGTATCAATACGTAGTGAGATGGCTTGTGGCAGCTTGTGGTTAGAAGAATATCCGGAAGCAGGTGGATCAACGTCGGTCGATGAGTAATGGTACCGAGTTTTGAGCAGCAGTATCAAATGTTGGTTGGTATTTGGCGAGAGTAGCAAGAATTCAGACACCTTGGACAAGACAAGCGCAGCCTATGTGGTGAAATGTCCAGATGGGGGGTTGGAAAGGAACGCAGGCCAGTGGGAGGGGCAGCACCAGGCTCAGGGACACCAGCAAGTGCGCCTGCAGAGCACAGACACGCAGCAGTACGAAGACACAAGGGCAGAGAGCATCATACATGCAGTGACACATGATGAGGCAGCCTGGTTGGTTGGCACGATGAACTTTTGTGCCCATGTTGCTTGCTGGTCAACGGTGATGCATGCTGTGTCTAGGAAAATTGGCAGTATCCTAGAGCCCAAGATCCACGGCCAAATCGCTCTGGCAGGCTTGTTATAGGGCATGGTGCATCCGCCAAAGGGTACTGGCGGCGTTGGTACACAGTGGTACACAGGCTCCAACGAGCAGCCATTGACAGAAGACTCTTGTCGGAAAGAAACTTGGCCAGGCCCAAAGGTAGAAGGACCTTTGTGTTGCCATGCAGATGCAGAATCCAGCATAGATCGGCCATGCGACGTGAAAATAAAGTGGCTGGCAAGTTACGCCAGGCAAAACCACGCCTGTGGAGTCTGGTCTGCGGAGTTGACGACGCTACAGGGCATTTCAATGCGGAGTCCTTGTAGAGAGCTATCACACAGACTGAATCTATCATGGCGTGCCGAGAATCCGAGCAGTCGAGGCCTGGGATATAGTTGCTTTTTGTTCGAACTCGAGGCCGGCATCCGCGTGCCATATTCGTCGCCTTTTCAGGAAGCAGACGCGTCGATTGATACAAAGGGCGGACGTTGGATGTGTGGTGTTGGAGGGGGAAATGGGTAGAGCATGGTGAGAGGTGAATCGCGACTTACTGAACGCCTTCTTGAGAGCCGGCATTGTTAAAAAAGGTCAAATCCGGCACTATGCCGACTTGCCATTCATTCATGATCTAAAGAGGCGGCATGTTAGTGGGGGCACGGCGAAGAAAGTGGTGTGTTGGTGCTGCAAAAAAGAAAAGTGACAATAATGAAGCGCAGGCTACTAGGGAGGTCGTTTTTTGCGCTGCTGTGTCTGCGTGCCTATTGGTTCTCGTCTTTGCGACGGGAAGTAGGAAAGAATTACAGGGTTTGATGCGGGGATTTCAGCTTGAAGAGGGGAGGGGAAGCGTGTTTGGAGCGCGCGTCGGCAAGTTAAAAGGCGCGACGAAACCGGGGTCGCCAATCGAGGCTGATGAGGATTTGATTCCGGCGAAATCAAGGCATTCGAGTATGGCAGTAGGAGACGTTGTAATGAGCAACGCGACAGAGACTGCAGGGCCTCATCGGCGTTCGAGGGAGGCAGCCAGCTTAGAGTGCAGGCGGGCCAAAGACCAAGACGCATTGAGACGGCAGAGAGCAAAAGAGGGCGCAAAGTTCGAGCAGAGACGAAGAAGTGCGCCAGCTTCGACCGGCATCGGCAGCGTGGTCATCGAGGAGCCGAGAAGAGGCGCCCTCTCAGAATGGGCGGCGGGCGAGGAAGAGGCCGGACCGGTGGCTGGGGCTGTCGTGGCAACACAAAGCTGGGCGCGGGGAGAAAAAAAAAAGGCGATAGACGGTCGCGCGTCGACGGAGCAAAGGACAGACACGCAAAAGCAGGCAAACAGCGGAAAACACAAGGCAAAAAAATTACTCACGGGCTGATGGTGTAAGGGAATCTGATATTCCCGGTTTACCAGAGTTCAAGGTTGGAGAGCCACAAAGGCAAAATTTTGCGGGCGGAGATGGAAAGGGAAAAACGCGAAAAGAGTCAACGGGACAAAAGATATAGAGGGGCGGGCGGTGACAAACGGAGGGCTTGTCGGGAGGAAAGAGGCGTAATGGAGTCTCCAGTAAAAAACGAGGAGCGGAAGGTGCGCGGCAGGTGGGTGGAAGGTGGATAGATGGATGGTGCAAGAGCAAACGCGGGACCAGGACTGCAGCTGCTGAATGGAGCAACTGTCGCTTTGGTCGGTGGGTGTTGGGTGGGCAGCTGATTCTATTGGTCTGCGTGGTCTGTGGGTTAGATCAACTTCTCTTCTCGATGGAGAGCAAAATGGGGAAATGGAGGACGGAGAATGGAAAGTACGTGGTCCGTGCTTCCTGGTGCTTTCTGTTTTCTACTGGAGTTGCCAGGGAAGACAGCGCTGGGCGAAATTACCAAGAAAAAAAGATGGAAAGAGAGAGAAAGAGTGAGACAAAGGGCTGGGCTGGGGGGGAAGAAAAAAGGGCAGCCACGAAAAAGACAGACGGCAACGGCAGCAGGAGCAGGCTGGGGGCTAGGCAATTGCAGCGTTGACTGTCAGGCTGGCGTCTAGACTATGACTCTGCGTGGCAGGAGACTAAAAGGCAAAAGGCAGAGAACAGAGATGAGAGACGCAATGCAGCACGAATGACTACACGGGACGGACTTGTTTGCTGCGACAAGTGGATGGAAAGACAGCTCTCAAAGAGAAAAGAAAAAGAAAAAAGAGTGGCTTGGGACGCTACCGTTTGTTGCGTTGTGCAGTTGCCAGAAAGAGCCGAGAATGGGTGGGGCAAAGGCTGGGAAAATGCGCTTTCGGCGACGACTATTGGCCGAAAACGCGAAAAGTGACTCCACTTTTCTGCTTTGAGTGGAGTGGAGTGGACACTCCACCGCCCAGCTTCATTCTTGGTTCTTGCCGCATCCGCATCGTTCGAGATTTTTTCAGGCTGCAGAAGCCTAGAGCTAGGGCACCTAGAGAAGAGCTTTAGGCCTGGGGCTGCTGGAGCTCCAGGGGGTAGACGCCTGAAGCACAGGCAGAGTTAGGGCTGTGGAGCCCTGCAAGTTGTAGCTGAAAACCAAGCCCACAGCTTCAACCAACAGAACAGAACCGGCGAATCTCTCTCTCTGGCTGCCCTCGGGCCCGTCGTCATTGGAGACCTCGGCGTCAAAAACGAGAACAGAGTTCCAGCCAGCGGCAGAACCAAACTGCAAAAGCAGCAGCCAGCACTGGCCTGGTCTGCATGAACGAAACGACCAGCCACCGCTCAAGGAGGCCCAGCCAAGCCCCGCGGAAAGACTGGACGCTGGGCGGAGGAAAGGCAGATGGAGGAAAAGATGCAGAGAGGGAAATCCGGGCGGGGGGGACATGTCTCTCTATGTATGCTGAGATTACGACACGAAAAAAGAGCAAAATCAGAGAAATAACAGGTAAAAATGGAGGCCATGATAATCGGATGACGTAGGAAGAAAAAGAGGTACGTGAGGCCATGTATACACAAGCAAGTACACACTTGTACTCGGGACTTGGTGACTTGGTGACTTTCGTGGCCTTCATGGCTTTCGTGACTTTGGTACGAGAGTACTTGGTCGTGCAACGACACCACCGCCAGAGACTCTCCGCCCTGCCCGAGGCCCAGCGACTCGGGCCGGTCCGGTCCAGAATAAGACGACAGCGCCCGGGCAGGCTCTGCGGCAGCTTGTGGCGTGGACACGTCGACCGGCCCGGCCGAGCGCCGAGAGAGAGCCTTCCGTCTGTTCGGGGTGGAGTGCGGCCAGAAACGCGGCGGTGACCTTGACGCGCCGTGATGCTTTTTTTTTGCCTCGGATAGAGCGGGGAACATGGGCGATGAGGGCAGGCAACAGCCACATCAAGCACGGCAGTGGCAGAAATACACAGGTACAAAGTACAGCGCGGATCGGACGTGCACCAGGCCATGCGGGTTGAGACTTACTGTGAATGTAGACGCGACAAGCCAAAGTCGCAGGTATCTTGGAGTTCCGATGATCACGGCCAGGAGTTTCGGTTTCGGCGAAAGCGGGGGGACGTGGAGATGTAGAATCGAGGTAGACTGGACCATGCTTCGAGGTGCGGAAGCCCCAGCCTGTTTGTACCAGCTACCTTTTCCTCGCCACCCGCTGCGTACCCTAACCCTACAGAGGGAAGTGGGGAACATACCTGGCTCTCGGCGGTGGCGTCATTTTTCATTTTGCTGAGATAAGTAGCAGCGGATCTGGCGTCGAGGTGCGATGGGCAGGCAGGCGATGATTTCATCTCATGTTTTTGCCCGTTCTTGCCTCTGTTTATTGTCGGCACGGTCTTAATTTTCGAGGGGCCACAACAACACCAAAAAAAAAAAAAAAAAAAAAAAAACAACGGAGCCAACAACCAACAGCCAGACGGCTCACCACCCACCACGAGAAGCCTTCTTCCTCTCTGCCTTGCCCTTCCTCTTCCTTCCCCTTCGTCTTGCCCTTTAGCCTTCCTCTTGTTCTCGACCCTCCCTCCACCTCCCCCCTCCCCATTACTTTCTCTCCTCTCCAGCACCGGCCCAACAGCCAAGCAAAGCCTCCACCGAAATTACACAGGGGACGAGATGCAGCGTTTCAAGCTGAGAAGGATTGTTTCTTGTTCTTCTTATCCATCCCACAAAAAGAACAGACAGACAGACAGACACAATAAATAGATAGTAGCTAGCTTCCTGCATAACGACACGGCATAGATAGCAACAGCCGCCCTTCTTCACATCATGTTATTCTGGCCCGGCCTGGCCTGGGCTGATACGTTTCACGGCTTTTAGACCAACGGGTTGTTTATGCGGACGGAGAATACAAATCCCACCCCCACCCACATTCATTTCATACACAAGCGTAGACGGCAAGAAACAAGCCGCAGAGTTCGTGGGCGGCTGCACATACTTGAGAGCACAATTATATGCGGCACTCTGAACTCAAAGATACCATTGAACCATCTTGTATGTAACTAGCGCAACCGTATAGCCGGCAGTTTCTTGAAGTCAAAGAAGCCACCCGAAACCCTGCCGTGAATCGGAGCCGAGTATCATCAACCCATTCATTGGTCAATCATGAGAGATTTTGTTCCAGACAGGACACACACTGGGCCGGGTAATATAAATACATGGCAAGCAGGACGTCCAAGAAAAAAAGAAACGACAAAACGAAAATGGAAATGGAAACGGAAACGGAAACACCAGAACACGCGTTATTCTATTCACCGCGGGAGTGACGAGGCGGCGGCTGCGGCGAGGCATAAAGCTCAGCCAGGCCCGCAGCAGCAGGAAGCGAGAGGGGGGGGGGGAAGAGGAGATAAAGATAGGAAGATAAGAGTAAGGTGAGAGAGAGAGAGAGGCGTCTTGGCTTTTTTTTTTTTTTTTTCCAAAATCCCATGTGTCGTCGTGTCTGTGTAGTCGTAGCTGACGACGACACGAGGCAGGCCCAGACCTGCATCACAAACATCAATCAATCAATCAATGCCTTGGCTCTTGGCCTGTCTCCCCATTGCTCTTGGTATGGGTTTCTTTTTTGCATGATTGTTTGCATAAATCCTGTGAATCTGTGTATACACATGACTGTGGCAAAAGCAGGTGGCACTGCTGCTATTGGCTTGGCTATCACTCGCTAGCTTGTTCATGCATCATCATATCATGGCTGGTTATATTGTATTGCGACAGTCTTCTCCTCTCGTCTCTTGTAGTTATTGACTTGACTAGTTATCGATATTGATTGAGTAGATATGAAGCAGTTCCAGGCACAACCCTAACCTTGGTCCATCCATACTTTTGCACTTAGGGCCGAAGGGGACATGCCATGGAGATTGCGGATGGATTAGTAGCCCGAGAACCCCTTCATCCCGTCCGCTACTTCAGACAATTGGCACCATCTGCGCTCGAGGTTTCTCGATGTACGTTGCACCAGGGCTTTCGGATGGCTCTCAGGATCTCCCACAGACGTCGCCGTGACATGCAGAAAACAAGAGTGAATTAGAGGAGGAACTAGTAGTAGCAGCAGCTGGTAGTAATAACAGTAGGTGGTAGCAGGAGGATGAGGAGCGGAGCGGGGGCCAAGCCAAGGCAGGGCTAGGCAAGAGAAGAGGGGAGGAGACAAGAGGAGAGGAGGGGGCGTGCGGCATATGTCCGCGTGGTACAAGGAGCAACGATATGCAAGTATATACAAGTCCTCGCAGATACATATTTCAATGTTGTGGTACACATTGGTACGCTTGCAAAAAGCAAAACCACAGAGGCAGAGGCAGATTCAGACACAGACGCAGATGCAGAGACAACGACAGGACAGCAATAGAAACAGCGACAGCGGGAGCTTATGCCCATAAAATAACAAGGGTAGCACCTATTAGAGCCCAAACAAGGCAAAACAGCAAGGACGCAACCAAGGGAACATAACAAACAAGGGCCCCAGCTCCAGAATCAGCACCATCACCAGTGTTGTGGTATAAAACCCTAACCCTAACCGCCACAGCCACACGACACGTGGCTAGAATCAGAGACACACCCTCAAAGGGAGTAAAACTCTGACCTGAATAAACCAAGTCATTATTATCACAACCAGCACTACCCATCGCTGGCGGGCTGATGTATGACGGGGGACGTGGACAGCAGCAACATGAAACAAAGAAAAATTGAAGCCTAACCAAGAGAGAGACCCAGCAGTTAGTACACAATGGTGAAACAACAGCCGACAAGGACTAGAAACAACAGGACCACTTGTATTATGTTGTTCCAGTCCTGATTTTCGGGTAACTATACCTATACCTGGCTGGAGAAGGGGTAGGCTGGTAGCTTGGGGTGGAAAGACTTGCCTTGCAGGTAAACAAATGACGATAGGACACCAGATTGTATGTAAACAACTCCATACACATCAGACGAAGAGACAATAGCCCACTTTCGTAACCGTCAGAAACAGAAACAATGTTTTCATATAGACGAGGTACGGGTACGTATAGCAAGACGGCAGGAGAGGGGGAGGGCGGATGAGTGAGTGAGTGACTGGGACAAGTAGCATGTGGACTGGATGCATATATCTACATCTTTGTGCTGTTGCACATGTTGTGACTGTAGAACCCACACATCGTGCCTGTATTTCCTGTATTGCCTGTACATGCGGGACAATGCCTCCAGTATGCCACTACTACTACGTCTTTGCTGGGAACACAAAAAACATAGACACCAACCAAGGTGTAATGACACAGGCATGATTGAGTGTCTCACAAGAAACTCGATGCAGAACGTAGCATACACGTGCATGTACGTCGACAGAGGCATGTAAATAACTATGAGTCGCCATCAGAACTTGTTTGCCAATGGAGTAAAACCGCTCATCTGCCAGCCCAACGGCTATACTGCCATTTTTAGGTTTTTGGATACAGCTCGCAACAACAGACTTCGTCCCGTCTTTACACACTAGTTTCCCTCTGTTTCTGGGCTTGTTTCTGTGCCTAATTCTGCAGGCTTCTTGTCACGGTTTACATTGTTTCGAATCTTGGATTGTTTGTCTCAGATCTCTGTTTCTGATACGCTTCTAAGCAGGGACGGTAATATAGCTGAGAACGAAAATAAATTGTCCGGCGGCTCACCTCAAACATGCACCTGTTTTGGGGCTGCCAGGCATGAGAGAAAAAAAAAAAAAAAAAAAAAAAAACAGACCAAGGCTGTTGTGTATAGTGCCATTATAGATGGACAGGCCTGCCCGGCCTGGCTGGCTGTCAACTGAGATGCACCCAGTGCACTAGAAACCAAGATATCCAAACCTACGATGGAAATTGCGTCTGTGTTTTAGCGAGTTTCAAGGGTTGGGACATTATGGAACAACCAAGTAAACAAAAGAAAGACAGCGACAAGCGACAGCGGCCGGGGGGCCGCTCTCGATTCTTCTTGAGTAGCGAGAGCAAAATAAGGTAGACCTTTTGGTCGTTCAAACACGATCTTCTAGAAATGATCTGCAGGTCTAGACAAGCACGAGTTCGTGTCCAGACTCCTTCTGTGTTGGGAGAAGGAAGGAGGGGAACTCTCTCTTTTTTATCTTTCTAGAGTGGCCGCCATGATGGAGGTGGATTTAGAGGGTTCAATTGAGGTTGTGGAAAAGTGGAGCCTGCAAATTAAGGTATCTATCTAGATAACTAACTAGTTGACTAGTCAGGACTCGACTTGACTTTTGGGGAAGGTAGGAACAGGAACAGGAACAGGAACAGGAAAGAACTGAAGTTGGCAGCTGCCCGGGTTTTTGTCTTTCCTTTCCTTTTTTGCTGCTTTTTACCTTGCTTTTGGAAAGAACAAACACTGCCCTCCCGGCCCGAGTCCTTGACCCGAGTCCTCGACCCGAGTCGAGTCCAAACCTCGATGGAACCTTCTGATAAAATTTAGGACTGAAAGACGTCATCTCTCTTGTCCATTCTATGCGTGCTTTGTGTTTTGTGTCGCATGGCTTCTGACAAACGTCGCCCCCATTTTTTTTTTGGCTTACCTCACACCTGGTTTTTTTTTAATGCTCCTATGTGGGAAGAAACACCTGTTTCCTCCTCAGCCAGGCGACCAACATCGCATCGTTGATATCCTCCGAGAACCGATAAACACTTTAGAAGAAGCAACGAAAATGATGCCAAGAGAATTAAACTCCGAGAGCGAGACAAAGAGAAATGAAAGAAGAGGAAAAAAAAAAGCTCCTTTTTTTACGCTTTCCCTCGTCTCATTGCCAAAACAAATCCGCCGTGCAAACCAAACGGATCAAGTAAACTCCGGCCGCACGACTGGAACTCAAACGAACGAGCTGCACACCATGAGGCGGTCGGGGGGGGGGGGAGAGGAGGGGCGGGGACCGACCAAGTGTTCAGGCTCTTCTTGCGGCTGTCGATAGTCGCTGGCCCTGGACGCTGACTTCTCAGCACTCTCTTTTCATTGACCCCCTCCTTCGTTTAACAAAAAAAAAAGCCCGACTAGTAGAAAGCTATTGTGCGTGCGAGAGTGAAAGCGAGATCAAGGCCAGCATTTTGCGAAATTTGGGCTAATATTTTCCGGGCCGAGCGCTAGGGTACGCAGGCCAGCATCTGCACAACTCAACTGGCTTCCAACTTGGGTCAAGACCTCCTCTTCAAGCAGCCCCGGGGACCAACGCTTGTATGCACACAGCTCCAAGTCAAGAGCAAGTATGGGCTCGGAGCAGGAGCTGCTGAGGCAGGAGGAACTGTTGCACTGACCCGTTGGTAGATGGATGGCCGAGTTCTTGAGATGCCCTCGGACCTGGTTCCTGTTTGTGTTGGCGTAGTTATTTGTATTGCGGGCCCTGTTTCAGCTTTTTTAGAGAGAGTGCCACGAAAATAGAAAAACAAAAACAAGGGCAACAGAGAGGGACAGGCAGTGCAGCAAATGTTGCAGTCGAGGCAGAGCTCTTGCAGCGCATGCTTATATATAGAGGCCAATTCATTAATGGGCTATGGACGGCTGTCGTTGCTGTTTGTGGGTTTGGCGGGCAGCCATGGCGTGGAATGGAACCCGGCAACTGTTTTTAGATGCATGTGAATCATGGAGGAGCAGAGTAGGCCAGGGGAGAGGAGAAGGAAAATAGGAGGGGGGGAGGTGGTTTTTACTTTCTTCTTGGTGCATGTCTTTGTGTGATGGAGGGTTCTACTGTGAGTATGGACGACGTGACTCTGTAGTCAGAACTACGATAGTTGGCCAACTGAATAACATGTAGTTAAGCAGCTCTGTACGCATGCTGCCACTTGCAGACATGTGTCTGTCTGTCTGTCTCTCTCTGCCATCACTAGCCTAGCCCGCTTTCTTCGCTGTACCTTGCATAAAAACAACATGAAACCTGTCTCCCCCCCTCCTGCTCCCCCTCGCAACAAAACAGGGGGCGTGTGGCTAGCCAGTCTCCCAGGAAGAAAAAGCCCAGCCGTGGCTTTGGGATAGTTGGCCGACTAGCGAAACCTCGACACAACCAGTGACCTCTGACTTCTGCACCCCCCTCTGTGCTGGACTGAGAGCAAGTCGATGTTTCTTGTTTGCTTCTGCCCTCTCCAGTGTAGCTGTTCTTCATCCTTTCTTAAATTGCCTTCATTTATCGCCTAGGTTTTAGCTTGCGAGAGAACAAGAGGCTGGCTGATACCAAGCTCCCATTTATCGTGCATTTATTCGTTTTCTTTTTTTATTTCGTCGCCAGTGATTTAGCCCTTTTTTGTTTTTTTTCCTGCTTCTACTTCTGCTCCGTCTGTCTTATAAAGCCGCCGCGAAACCTCATCATCGTTGATTCTTGCCTTGTCCTTCCTGTTCTACTTGGTTTTCTTTTCTACTTCTTCTTACATTTTTTGTTTCTTCTTCTTATTCTTCCTCTTTTCCTTTTTTTTTTTTTTCCCACCAGCAGCTAGACTCTGTGTCTCATTCACTCATTTCTTTTTCATCATAGCAAAACTTGGTTTTTGCCTTGTCCAACTGGTTTTGGCTGCTCCACACTCCTTTTTTATATCACCATCTTCACTTCTTCAGTCTCTCCTTGCTCACTTTTCATCATTCGACGCCGTGCCCCTTCACGCAAGATCAGCCAGCCTGTTTTGTCTCTGCACTCGCCGCTTCCGAGAGTCTTTCTGCTTGTCTCCCGAGTCTCTCGCCATCTTCTCTTCTTACACTCCTTGATAAGAAACCTTCATCATCACCAAAGGGCACCCTGCATCGGCTCCTTAGCCCACTTCCCTCCCGGCTTCTACTGGTTCATTAGCCACCCCCCTTTAACGACCAACGACCAAAGCATCACGACCTCATTTCTTTTTTTTCTTTCCTTGTCTTGTTATCATACTCAAAATGGCTCCCATGTCAATGCAGCCCCACTCGGCCTACATGCCAACCGCCGACGTTGCCGACCGCCATGATTACGGCGTCGTGAAGAACAGAAGGATGGCCTCGACTGGCGGTGGCCGTGCCTGGAGCGAGGAAGAGGTAAGCCAAGCCAAGTAATCCCCCAAAGCCATCGTGACCAGACTCGCTAACAACCCCCAAGGAGGTCTACCTGCTCCAGACTCGCCTGCAAAAGATGCCCTACAAGCACATTGCCGCCCACCTCAAGAAGACTGAGCTGGCCTGCCGCCTGCACTACCACCAGCTGTCGCACGGCTCTAGCCGCCGGAAGCGCGCCAACTCTGAGTCCTCGGGCTCTTCCAGCCAGTCCCCTGTCCTCACTGCCGTCGCCGCTTCTCCCATGTACACCACCGAGAGCAGCCACATCACCCGCTCCATCACTCCCCCCGGCTCCTCCAGCGGCAACTATGCCCCGGCTTCGCCTTCTCACTCGCTGCAGCTGCCGTCCATCCATGCCAACACCCCGCCAGGATTTTCCCGCTCTCACAGCCGCCCCTCTCTGGACTCGCCCCGTTTGCCTTCCATTCTGCCCAAGCCCTTTGGCATGACTCTGCCGCTGCCTGGCTACCCGACCCCGATGCCCGAGCCGCACTCGGCCCCCATCATGGCAAGCTTCCCTCGCATCCCCAGCCCTAACCCGATGATGGTTCGCTCTACCACGCCCGCCCCCGTGTCAACTGGCCCTATGACCCACAGCGCCATGCCTTCACCTCTTCCCCCCTTGTCACACAGCAATGCTCACATCGACATGAACCGCCTGTCGGCTGCTTACGCCACTCACAAGACTCAGTTCTGGGCCGCTGTTAGCGCCGAGTATGGCAACGGTGTGTCTCCTGCCGCCCTTGAGGGCGCCTGGGAGCGCAAGCCCTCATCATCTAGCTGCTATGGCCCTTCGGTTCCTCGCTTCTCTCACCAGGGTCCGATTTCACCGGCTGCTAGTCCTGACCAACACAGAGAGCGCGAGGCCGAGTACAGAGCGCACGCGCAAAGCCAAGATAGAACCCGCATCTCGGCCATCCTCGGTTCTGAAGCGAACCCGCGGTCCGCCCATGAGCGCGACTTTGTGCGGAGGGCGGATGAAGAGCGTGCTGGTCCTATGATGGCCGTGTAAGTAGTCTTGTATGTCCTTGGCGGCGTTTTGGTTGAGTCTGGTTCTTGTTAGCTTTGGAATTCCGTGAGCGAGCTGCTTGGTCCGGGCAGGCGGCCGTTTGGAGACACTTCGTCTCTCGGGTTCTGTGTTGTGTGCTTTTTACTTCTCTTCTCTCTTATTCTCTTCTGTATTGTCCATTTGTTTTTGATATCTCTTTTTCTTTCTCCTTTTTTTCCTTGATTATTTTTCTCAACAAAACCGCCTCTACAGGCCCTGTTTTATATTATTCGTCTATTGACTTGATACTTGGCGTCTTTTTCTGATACCTGTGCTTATGTTTGCGTTTTTGTTGTACTTTATAGCCTTGGATTGGCCCTGTTAACACAAATTTAAATATTGATGACTCGAAATGTGAATGTATGCTGTGCTAGCAGCTAGAAAGCACAATGTTGTAGCTCAGTGCTAGTGGCTGCAGGCGGTGCATTAGTGCTGATGTGACTTGGCCACGGCCAGCTTCGTTTTCTTTGTCCCCTTTGTTCCTTCGGTACTGCTTTGTTGCTACTTGCTGGGAAAGCCGGGCTGACCGACCGTTTTGCGTCGTAGTACTATACCCGTAAACTTGTTCAAGTATGCACGTGTTGGCATGGTGAAACAAGCAGGTCCAGACCGACCTTTCGTTTCTGATATCAGGGCTGTTAGACGCAGCCGCTCACGGCATCTTTTGCTGCAGTCTTGGTTGGGCCCGTGTCTGCTGCTGTAACCGGCCGGCACTGGGCATCGATCGTATCGGATGGAGGGGTTTTGAGCCCTTATGGCAACATGGGCTGGCTGCAAGGTAGCAAGACAGATTGTGACACGTTGTTTGCTGAGCAGGACAGGACAGGGCGAGCATAGGCCACTAGTTGCAGACATGTCTATTTGTACGGTCGGGCGATGCTGTCTTTATTACCACGAGCAAGTCAAGGTCTGAGCTGAGCTGTGATGTAGAAAGGAAGCAAGTGTTAGTCAATCTCTTCCGCTTCCAAGAACGAGCTTCACCGGTATTTCAGCAACCCTAGTAAGCAACCCCTGCACATAGATACAACAGATAGTTTATGCTTTGTGGAGTCAGGGATGCTGCGCCCGCATAACCACAAGCCAGCGAATTTCTTGTTTCTGGGCGTCTCAGCCATGTAAAACAAGACAAGATAGAGAGAGAGAGAGCGTCCAAGATGATGAAAAAAGAAGCACAAGAAAGCAGGGAGAGGGAAAATGGAGAGGAGAGAAGGAAAAGAAGCAGGACAGGAACAAATCCAGATCGAGAATAGGGACGACGCGTGAGAAGAACCCGATTGTCCTCTTTTTCTTGTGCTACCAGGAACCAAGGCAACTGCAATCAAGACAAGCAAACGCCAGTGCCACTGCAAATGTCATCCGGCTAAAGTCAGACTCGGGAAGGCCCATGGTATAAGCAGTTACTCCTTCCATTTGGTAGATTGTGGTTATTTTTCCCTGGATGTGTCCAATCATGTTGCTGTGCTATGTGACGAGTAGAGTTTCTTGCAACTGCAACTGCAATTGGAACTGGAACTGGAACTGCAACTGCAACTGGAAACGCACATGTACAAAGTACATACACACATATGTATGCATGTATGTACATAACTATACAAGTACTCCCAAGTGTCAGATAACACAGCACAGCACAGCACGTTGTTGTTCGCTGCTTGGCCTGGCCCACCTTTCTGTCCGATCGGGAAAAAGGTCTTGATAACCAACTAGTTAGTCAGTGTGCATATGCTACTTTGATGCGAGCTCGGCAGCACATGTATGTTGTATCTATGCACATACGTACTTGTCTCGCTCGAGGCCGCGTTCACATTTGTTGCAAGTAGTTACGACTTGGCGGATTGGATTGACTCCTTGGGCTGCAGCTTTTTTTCTGCCTGCCGCAAATCAGGTCTGCTGTTTCCTTTTGTGCACAGAAAAGGACAAGGGCTGGGATGGAGCGTAGCGTACGTAGCAGCGTCTGGATACCCACCGCTCTTTGATCAAATCAGAGTTGCGTGCCTTTGATTGGCCGGCCTGACCGAGAAGCACCTGGAGATATTGCTTCTTTCTCGTCCACCATTGTCGTAGCTACTGAAACCTGCAGCTACTTGCTCTCACCTCACAGCTGGCCATCTTCAGGCAACTGCACCGCACCAGTCGCACAGCATTTTGTTGCTACGGTGTACCTGCTGTTTTCATGCCGCTTATAGTGCTACTTGGGATGCTCCGGCCGTGGTACATTAACTAGTGAAAACCATGTAGTTGCCCATGGCTGGCGTTTGCAGACTTGACGGTCAGGAAAGAAGTGAAAATTTTGTCTGCCTGCCCTTTTCAGCTGTGCTCATGTTCAGGTTGTGCGGATTGCCTCGCTCTCATAATCCCCTCCTCCCCCCAAATCGCATATCTTCCCACCCTTTTCCTTCTTTCTCGCTGCTCTTCTTCCTGTCCAGATATCACGATATGCTTCGAGGTTGTCTTGTCTGTCTCAGCTCACCATCTGCCTCTACTTGTCTCAAACTCTGGCCCGACCAGGACCAAAACTACTCCAAACCCGCCATATTCATGTAAGTCTCCACAACTTGCCCTCTTCTCTCACCCCAACTGTCACGCTGTTTCGCCTCGGTGACGTATTCCGAAGACTCGACTCGAGACTCTGCTATCTTCACATGAGTCAAGGCTGCTTTCAGCCCAAAAAAGATGCCGAAATCAGTTACAGACATACATCCCAATAATACCCACCGAGCCAGACCCAATCTCCAAGTCTCAAAACCCGCGTGCATAATGTTGCATGAAATGGCCGTAGTTCGGCCAGTTGTTAGTACAAGCTACGGTACTCTGTCTTCGAGTGAGGTTGACAACCTT
Source organism: Berkeleyomyces basicola (assembly GCA_003671435.1). Taxonomy (NCBI): domain Eukaryota; kingdom Fungi; phylum Ascomycota; class Sordariomycetes; order Microascales; family Ceratocystidaceae; genus Berkeleyomyces; species Berkeleyomyces basicola. The sequence goes on along the minus strand of PJAC01000026.1, from coordinate 76,735 downwards.
GAAGCTTTGATAACACCATGTGATTTCCATGGCTTGGACATGGAGCCGTGCTCTCTTCCCAAAGACCTGAAAGAAGAGCAAGACAAAAAAAAGGGAAAAAAAAAACCCCACTCGTCCTATCATCCTTTTCTTGTAGCATGCATATAGCAGCATCAACCTGCAGCACCACAGCTCGTTTCTCGTTGGCTATGGGCTGAATTGTCAGGATGGATGAACTTGGATCTGGGCCTTTTTTTTTTTTTTTTTTTTTTTTTTTTTTGTGTGTTCCTCTCCTTCTCGGCTCTGCCATGCGAAACCAGAAACCATTGTTTCCTACTACTTAGTTAGCTACTCGTTTTCATACAAGTACCGTTGACACTCTGCATTGTCCTGTTCTCTCTTACTAACGGGTCTATATCTTTGCTCAGGCTTCATTCTGGCCTGTGTCCTTCGTGATCAGTCTTGTTTGCTCTTTGCCCCATCGTCCAGTCTATATCCTTTGCCTCCTCTCCTCCAGAAACAATGGCCCCGGGAGCTGTATCTGCTGGTTGCAGCAGCCCAAACAATGGAGAGTTGGGACCACAGACCTTCGACAACATCAACCCTCTTCGGTCCGGACAATATGACACTGGGTCATGTGAGTCTCCCGATTACGCGCAGTTCAACGCTCTGCCTCCCGGCGGCCCTCTCAACCGCTGGTCTCATTTCCTGACCCGTGGCCATGACAGGCCCGGCGCCCAGGCCATGCTGTACGCCGCTGGAGTGCCTAACCGGGACGCTATGAAAAACTCACCGCAAGTTGGCATTTCTTCTGTTTGGTGGGAGGGAAACCCATGCAACACTCACTTGCTTGATCTGGGCCGCATTGTCAAGAAAGCTGTTGAGAAGCAAAAAATGATTGGCTGGCAGTTCAACACCATTGGTGTATCAGATGGTATCACCATGGGTGGTGAAGGTAAGTGGAACTCTTTGAACAAAGTAACTCGCCATGTGATTCCGTTGTAGACTAACAATGCATAGGTATGCGCTTCTCACTGCAAAGTCGTGAAATTATTGCGGATAGTATCGAGACAGTCACTATGGCTCAACACCACGATGCCAACATCTCTATTCCCGGTTGTGACAAAAACATGCCCGGAGTAATCATGGCTGCCGCTCGCCATAACCGTCCGTTTTTGATGATCTATGGTGGAACTATCAAAAAGGGGTACTCTGAACTCATGGAGAAACCAGTCAATATTTCTACTTGTTATGAAGCTGCCGGTGCTCTTTCATATGGCCGACTTCACGCAAAGAACAACAGTGGCACTGCAGGGCGTATGCCAGAAGACGTGCTGGAAGATATTGAACAGCACTCATGCCCGGGCTCCGGGGCATGTGGCGGCATGTACACTGCAAACACAATGGCAACGGCCATCGAGGCCATGGGCCTCACCCTCCCCGGAAGCTCTAGTTTTCTAGCTGTTGGCCCGGAAAAGGCACGAGAGTGTGAGCGTGCGGCTGAAGCTATCAAAATTTGCATGGAAAGAGATATCCGGCCCCGTGATCTTCTTACCCGAGCCTCATTCGAGAACGCGCTTGTTCTTACCATGATTCTAGGCGGATCAACCAATGCTGTTCTTCATTTTCTTGCCATGGCGAATAGTGCAGATGTGGATTTGTCTATTGATGACATCAATCGCACCTCTGCTCGGACACCGTTTTTGGCTAACTTGGCACCTAGCGGCAAGTATTATATGGAGGATCTTTGCAATATTGGCGGCACCCCTTCAGTGCTGAAATTGCTCATTCACGCTGGGTATATTGACGGCACCATTATGACTGTCACTGGAAAAACACTGGCAGAAAATGTCAAAGATTGGCCCAGTTTGGACCCAGGTCAGGATGTGATCCGTCCTCTGAGTGATCCGATCAAGCCCAACGGACACATCCGCATTCTCCGGGGTTCTCTGGCACCTGGTGGTGCCGTGGCCAAAATCACTGGCAAGGAAGGCCTTTCTTTTACCGGAAAGGCTCGCGTCTTCGACAAGGAAAAGGGCCTCAACGAAGCTCTGCGCCGTGGGGAGATATCTCGCGACGATGGCAATCTTGTTCTTGTTGTCCGTTATGAAGGTCCCCGGGGTGGGCCTGGCATGCCGGAACAATTGACTGCCAGCGCGGCCATCATGGGAGCAGGCCTCTCGAATGTAGCGCTAATCACGGACGGACGCTACAGCGGAGCGTCCCACGGCTTTATTGTCGGACATGTTGTTCCAGAAGCAGCAGCCGGTGGACCAATTGCTCTCGTGCGCGATGGTGATCAAATCACGATTGACGCAGTCGAAAACCAAATCAACATTGAGGGTGTTTCGGACGAAGAAATGGCAAAACGTCGGGCAGAGCTGCCGCCGTGGAAGCCGGCCATCACACGTGGAGCGCTGGCCAAGTATGCGCGCTTGGTTGGCGATGCGAGCCACGGAGCAGTGACCGACAAGGCGTGGTAGAATAGCGAAGGGATGCGTGTCTCAAAAGGGGAACGGGGATGATAATAGACGGCGGGATATAAACGGAGATGGCAGTTTGGTTTGATGATTGTTCTTTGGCATAGTTAGACTTTTTTTCTTTTCTTTTCTCGAATTTAGTGTCATATAAACAAAGATACAAGATACTGAAGTCTCACATGGCGATGGATAAGCAACAAGGTCGTCTAGGTGGTTTTAGAAGAGAGGAAAGAAAAAAAATATATAATATGACATGTGATGATAAAAGAAGAACAAACAAGACGAACAACTAACCAGGAGCAATTATGCACACAGACAATGACAAAAAAGCGAAGAAGAGGAAATACATACAGCAGACATCAAGAGCGGAAATAAGAAGGGGGCGATGGGGAAAAAAAAGAAGAAAAAAGGACAAAACAAAGCCGCACCACTCTTCCCTTTGGTCTCGGTATATGCTCTGTTTCTTGAGTCTTTCAGAGTCCTCTTTCTCTCTCTCTCTCTCTCTCTCTCTCTTTTTTTCCCCCTGTATAGAAACTCGCCTTCATTCTCTCTGTCTGTCTCTATTCCATAAATAATCCAACATAAGAAAAAAAAAGGATTTAAAAAAAAAGAAAGGCAAGAAAACAAGGCAGACAACACACACTAAGCGCCGCGGGGAAGAGGAATTACATAAGGCCCAAAACCAAAAGGCAAGCTCCAATCAAGGACTCGACCAGCCGCCAGCGACCTCGACCCATTCGGCCAGACACGAGCCCTCCTTGCCCTCGACGTCGACAATGTCCGTGTCGCAGCGGCAGCGGCAGCCGACGCCGTTTTCCTGCTCGGCGTCCCAGTGCTCAAAGTAGTCGTCTTCTTCGATGCGCCGGCGCTCGTCGAGCGTTGTTTCCTCGAGCCACTTTTCGCGCGGCAGTTGGCGCGACGGTGCGTTGGCCGGGCAGTGCTGGATGGTTGTGTGGCGGTAGCCAATGTCGCGGAAGTAGTGCACGTCTTTGACGCCGAGGAGTGCGCCGGCGGCGAGGGAGTGGATGGGAGCATCGCCCCACTACGGAGACACAATGTTAGTAGGTAGATATAAACGGTGGGTGCCGGAAAAAGACAGAGAGAGCGACGCTGACTTACCCGCTCCATCCAGAAGCCGCCACTGCGATCCATGGTCTGGAAAAACTCCTCGTACTCCTTGCTGCGGAACCAGTCTAATCTGGCAATCTCAAAGTTGGACCAGAAGTGGCACATGTTGTACGACTCGCCGTCCATGTCATCGCTCTCAATGTTGGGCAGAGCGTTGCCGTCGCCATAGCCACGCAGAATTTCGTAGGGAGTGGCCATGTTGGGGCTCTGGGGCGCATCGTCTTCGGACTTTTTGTTGACAAACATCTCCCACAGGCCCTGCGACTTGATGTTGTTCTTGCGCTTGTAGGCCGAGGCGTAGCGGAAGAGGTTGGGAACAGTCTCTCTGAGCTCCTTGATGGCAATGGTGAAACCGTACGTCTTGTTGGACTCCATCATCTTGACAAAGGGGTCGCTGTAGGGGGGAGGGGGGAGGTTAGCACAATGAATGCGGGCAGAGTCGTCAGGGCGGTAGGGGAGTAATCATGGGGGTGCTCACTAGGTAATGTCGCAAAAGTACTTGATTTCGGGCTCCAGACGCCAGTACCACTCGTACTTGTGAAGCAGATCGTGCTTGTAGAAGAAGCCCGAGTAGAAGCGGCACATGCTGTGGTAGCTCTCCATTCCTCCATACATGACAGCCGAGTCGCCCTGCTTGGCAATGCCTTCCTTGGCAACCTTAGGATCGATCCAGTCAGGGAATCCCCACATGTCGGGACTGACAGTGCCAAACTCGACCTTGGACTTGGTGTACTGGCGCACGACATCCTTGAAGGTCTGGTTGAACTCGCCGTCGTTGAGGAAGGTGTAGGGGTAGTTGTACCAGTGGTTGAAGTGGCGTTCAAACGACTTCATGGACTGAATGACACCTTCGAGTTCCTTGTTGCGGGCGAGCACGACAATGGTGGCATTGGCACGGGGTTGGGTGGTATCGGGTTGCAGACAGCCGGTGGCAAAGACTTTGTCGTACTTTTCACTGATTTTGCTGGTTGACGACAAGGTGACAGTTAGCGCGTGGGGGAAGTAGCCAGAAGGGAGGGGAGAAAAGGGGAGGCATGGTCGCTTGGGCGTCCAGAGACTTGGCAGTGGTAGTGGGGGAGGGGGCTCCAGCCTCTAGAGCCCGAGAGCACACAGAGCTACAGAGAGAGAGAGAGCCGCAGCAACTTACCGAATGGCCGGTGTCGTTTCCGCCGCAATGCCCGAGTGGCCATGCGACCGTACAGCCATCAAGAACAGTATGACCACGGCTAGGGGAAACACAATCACCACGCCGAGGGGCACTGATATGCTGGAGTTCCCACGCAGGCGCAACGGCCGGCGCAGAATGGCCAAGGGCGAAGTGGTGGGCCGCGACCGGCTCTGCCGCTTTTCGTCCGACGTGGGGAGATGCGAGGGCCGTGTTTGCGGCACCATCCGCGACACTCGGCGGAACAGATCCATGGCTGGGGCTGGAGACGGGCGCAGGAGAGGTGGGAGCGATTGAGGCTTGTTCGGGGTGGTGGTGGTGATGTGGTGTGTGGCAGCAAGGCTGCGGTCGGTGAGATGGGGGCGGCGGAAGCAGCGGCAGCAAGGCTGGGAAATGGAGTGGTGTTGCTGTCGCTGGTGAGGCTGTCTGTCGCTGGCTATGTGGCAGACAGGATTCGAAATGGGCTCGAGAAGTCCAGGGAAGCAAAAACCCGGTCCAGAACAACAGGAAACACAAAGGGAAAAAGGGACTAAAAAAGCCACAGAATATAGGAAGCTAGACAAGCATAACACCTGGCTTAACCTTAATTAGGGTTCGGAATAGGGGGACAGGTACGTGTTGGTACAACCCAAGAGGCAACTACTAACAAGCGCCAACACCGCCCAAAAAAAAAAAAAAGGCTGGACCGTCGGCTTCCATGGTTGCACAAAGAACAGATTCAGTCTTTGGCCACCGCGGCAGAATTTGAGCTTCAACATCACATCAATAATCAGTTAATTGTGACATTTACATTTATCGTGGCCACAGCTTCACGCCATCCAAAAATCCAGGGAAACTCTAGAAGCCCCCCCCCCCCCCCACCAGTGCCCCTCCAGCCTTGTTGCTGCTGACACAAAGCTGACTGGCACGCTGTCTGGCCTGCAGCCCCAGACTTGAGTTAGATACAGCAGTGCTGCAGTCCTTGCCGACTTCTTCACCATAAATACCAACCCCACTCCTCTTGAGAAAAGCCCTTTTGCCCAAACCTGCCGAAAATGTCTCAGCGGGGCTACAAGAACCTCAGCTACACTGCCGCCGTGCCGCCGTTCCTTGCCCGTCTGCGCGGCCAGAACCCCGGGGCTTCGTCTGCCGACGGGCCCGATTCGATTCTCGCCGCCCGCCGCCGCCCCGCTGGCGTCAAACGCTCGGCCAGCGAGGAGGCCGAAGATGCGCCGGTTGTGCTGGACGAGGACGGCAATGCCGTGTGTGCTGACGTTGCAGCTGACGGGACTGTCTCGATGAAGCCTGACACCGGTGGCAGTGGTGCGGGGGAGGGGAAAGAAAAGATGGGCGAGGACGACCAGCAGACGGGGGCTGGCGAGTCGTCAAAGAAGCAGGAAACGGCGGCAATTGGGTCGCCGGGTAGGAAACGCAGGGCGGCCAAGGTTATTGGTGCTGACGACGACAATGACGACCAGAGCAAGGATAAGAACGGGACGACGAAACAGAAAAAGAAAAAGGCCAAGAAGATTAAGCTTAGCTTCGACGAGGAGTAGAGGGCTAAGCATTTACGTATACAGGTAGTACATACACACACACATACAGAGAGAGAGAAATTGGCCCAGGCCATGCTCCAAATCACCACTTCCCCCTCCCCCTCCCCCATCACTCTCAAAACAACATCATGCATTTCTCTCTATAACGCCATACGGATAAGATTGGCCCCGGCACTCCATCGCCAGGGCCCTGAACAAGCTAGGAAATGGGTTTTTGTTGGTGGTCAAAAAATGAGACAGTTGGCATTGTCAAGGTGGTACAAGAAAAAGATGATTAAACAACAGACATCAAAAGCATGGTGCCCTGTTGTTTACAGGTACTCGGGCTTGACAAAGTTGGCAAAGGTGGTCTCGGCGGGAGCCTCGGGGCTCTCGTGGTGGTGGTGGTCATGGGGGTCCTCCTCGGGGCCGACGTAGTCCATCTTGTACACGGAGCCGCACTCGGGGCAGCGCTCAACGGGGCGCTCCTTGGTCATCTGTATAGGGTGTTAGAACCAGGAGAGTTTCCAGGGAGAACAATGCAAGGTGCCTAGATAAACGCCCAGCTCAGGGGAGAAGGGCTCCCCGGGCATTCAGAGTCGAGTCTAGCCGCCACTATCGTCCAAGGTCAAACTTACGGTAAGCCAGAGCACAGGGTGCGAGCCGGCGGGCAGACCAGTGCAGCCAGCGTACTGCTCAGGGCCAGCAGAGGCGACCATGATGGGATCGGTCAGGGTACCTATATTCTCACAGTCAGCAGCCGTATCCTCCATGCCCACAAGCTTGCGTGGGTGGGTGAGATTAGACTGGTTTTACCTTTCCGGCTAGAGTCCAGAGGGGTCATGTCGAACAGGTCAACGCCCTCCATCTTGGACAGAATCTCCAGACGCTCCAGACCGGTGGCCTGGTCCAGGTCAGTGGGAATGGTACCGGGCTGAGCACCAAGACCGAACAGGTCGTCGGCAGTGCGGATCTCTGCGGCAAAGGAAGAAGAACAATTAGCGGCCAATTCAACGCAAGAATGATTCAATGGCAATCAAGACTTACCAGACAGGTTCTTGGCAGCGGCGACGGGAGCCTTGGGGGCAGCAGGCTTAGCCTCTTCACCTATAGCGAGAGAAAGGCAGTACAAGTATTAGTAACTGTTTTTTTTTCTTTCTGTTCGAGTGTTGCTCGCGGAAGACAGAGAGGACAAGATCGATAGCCATTCGTTTTATTGCCTGGTAATTGTGTTCGGGGATCGCGGCAGCCTTTGTATCTCGGGCTGCCAGCCGAGAAAAGTTGTAGGAAAAGCAGCAAAAAAAAGGCTTATCGGCAATAGGCTTTATTCCTCTTCCGGTCTTCCGCCGACAGCAACAAAGTGCTGCAAAGCTCGTTCAAAGCGGGACGAAAAATAAGTCAGAATGTGTGGTGGCATACGCTGGATCATGGTGGTCGCAAAGCCACGGCGCATCACGGGCGAGGCGGTGGCAACGGCAGCGCGGCGGGCGACCTGGACGACGGATCTTTTCGCAAGCATCGTGAGAATTTCGAAGAGGGGGCGGTTTGGGTGAGGCGAGGCGAGGCGAGGGTTTGGATAGCCGAGAGCAGGAGAAAAAAAATCGGGCGGTGTTGACAATGTCCGGGGCAATTGGATCGGGAATCGGGAATGGGCGTCTCTTGCGAACAGCACAAAGTCGAGGCAAACAAGAGAGAAATCGGGTTCGGAAGTCGGAAAGTGGTGTGACGCGGGCGAATTTCGTTCTCTCGAAGCTTTCTTTCGCTCCAGACTCGACCCGCTTCTTTTGGGATCACGTGATTTATGGAGAGTTTGACTGGCTGCAGCTGGTGACAGCTGGAGAGTCCTGACAGGTCGTGCGGATTTGGCCTTGATTTAGAGCAAAACTGATTGGCGGGATTTTGTGTTACTGTCTTTATCGTGATAACGGGCCTGCCACTTACTAAGCGGGCTTCTCGAACGACATTCATCGACCACCTGAATATGACCAAGCACACAGCCACATGTTCCAGAGCTCTTCAATTCCATTCCATTCCATGCCAATTGGAAGACGTTGATAACGCATCATGCAATTTAATAAATATAGATATTGTACACTTGGGCAATGGCATTGGCCATGAGTGCTTCCCTACCAACACCAAGACCTGGGACTCCCTTCAAGCGCCAAGCACAGAACCGCCTCAGGTAGGTAATCTCTCGACCAACCCCAAGGCGCTTTGCTTAGAATAGCAGGTCTTCTTTGTCCGCCTTGGACTGTGACGTGCCGGACCGCTTCTTCTTGGGCTTCGTTTCCTTGGGGACACCAAAGAACAAACTGGGGTTTTGGCCCTCCTTGAGTGTGTGGCTAAGGTACCCTCTGTGTGCCGGGTCTCTGTAGTACTCGACGTCCCAACGGTGCGTCGGGTCTGGCAGTCGCTTCAGCCACGGCCGCGCTTTGGCATCAGCTAACGCCGCAGCCACGTGCTCGGCGCCAATTGGGAGCGGTGACTCTGAGCTGACCGACTTGCCCTTGAGCAGGTTACGAATACTGTCCTTGGTGTAGTAGCGCGTGACAACACGGCCACCGACAGACTCAATGGCTTCGATAGCCTCGGCTGAAGCCCGGGACACCATGATGTTGATGGGTGTGCGGAGAAGAGTTTTGCCCCGCGCCAGGAGTTTGATGCCGTCCTTGACGCTTCCGACAAGTCCCGACTCGATGATTTCCTTGACTGTGATTTGCTTGCTGGGGTCTAGGCGACCAGTATCGATCCAGTGTTGAATGTCATCTAGGTTGATGGTGGAAAGCTTGGCAGCCCGACTGGAAACCCGTTAGTGTATGGCTTTTTTGACCTTGGGAATGCAATTGCATCTGTCAAAAGACTCATTGGCAGCCCGCCCCAGTTGACACGACAGCCTTTTATTGACTCACATGTTATCGAAACCCTTGGTACCGCGGCTTATGATCAGCGGCGTCTGACCACCCTGGAACCATGGCTTGACCTTGCCGTGCACCTTTTGACCGTTCATACCACGACCTGACGTGCGACCATAGCCACTGGACGGACCACGACCAACACGCTTAAGGTTCTGTTTAGCGCCGGGCGCATCGCAAAGCCGCGACAAAATCGACGCCGGACGGGAGTTGCTGCTGAGGGAGAGCGAGGCCAGGAGCGAGGTGAGCTGCATTGGCGCAGCACCGGAGGCCGAGAGGGCGGGGGTCGCAGCGGGGCCGAGGACGGCCCGCGTGAGAGGTGAAAGCCGAGGCGGCATTGTGGATGCGAGGGCGGAGGCGGACGAAGAGCGGGTTCGTCGCTGGTGATAGTGCTGGATTCCCCGTAGAGCTTCGCCCTCCAAAATCGCCAAAAGACAAAAAGTGAACAGGAGTGGAGCCTTAGCTTAAGACACGGAGAATAGTTAGTCCGAGCAATGTGTAACCCCAACGGGCACTAGATAGGGTCTGGAAGTGACTAAAGATCACGTGCGCATGACGCACTTCCCGTCTTCCTCATTGTTTACTGACACCGCTCGCTATTCTCGCTGAGCCCAGCAATCTGGAACTGGCAGCCCGGGACCGGCTTTTGTGACGGCTTCTAGTGTTGCGATTGTGTATTTCCGCCCGTCACTTGTTATTTCCATCTTCGGCTGCCCTCCTTGTCCGACATTCCGAGCCCCTTTTTGCTCCCGTTGCAATTCTGCTGAGAGCTCGGCTTCGTGCACCACGACTTTATTTATTTCGGATTGACCATCTCGGCGACCAAATAGCCTTGCATCCGAGGCTACTCTCAGGCCGGCTGCATACATTGTCCCACGTTGCGAAATGTCTCTCTTTGGCGACTCCCCGCCGACCTCTCCCGGCCCCGATCCAAACCGCTCGCTCTTCAGCAGCCCCGATCCGATCTCTCGCGCAGGCGCCACTTCTATCTTCGCCGATCTCTACCCCAGTACCGATGACGCCGAGCCCGGCGCATCCCCGTCGCCTTCGTGGTCGCCCGTGAATACTAGCGACCCCCCTGCGCCGGTAGGAAGCATGCGGTCCCGCACGCGACCACGCACAAAAAGCCGCGCCGAAGTCATCCGGAGTCTCCTCCCTTCGGCAGTCAACGCGGACACGGCGCCTCTTCCAGCAGCCTACGAAGAGCTCTGGCAGCAGGCCCTGCGCACCGAGGCCCAGCGGAGCGGCTCCGGCGTGGGCGAGGAGATTACAATGCTCGGCGAGCGGGCAGTTGATGATGTGCTGGACGATGCCATGGTCGAGGGAGCCCAGAGAGCAACCATCCGCGACCTGATGATTCCCGACGGCGGCGATTCGCTCGTGGGCCGCGGCGAGTTCAACGTCCTGCTGGCCCTGGTCGGCCTTGCGCAGGCGGGCGAGACTCCGTCATTGGAGGCCGTGGACTGGCAACGAGACGGTAAGTGACTGATTTTGTTTCCCGTGGCTAGCAAGTCGAAGGATCAGCGGTGCTGCAAGTTGCAGGCTGTGTATGCACGTTCTCTCGACGCTGCATTGCTTGATTGCCGCGCACGTCATGGGTGGGGGAGGGAGGGATTGTCGATGCTGAGTGGCCATGGCTGTACAGCTTGAGCTTGTTTCCAGTGGCTACAACCCTGTCGGCGGCCGTGTCACACGCCGAAAGCCACTGTAACGGCCCATTATTCAGTGGCCGAATCGCCATGTGTTGCTGCTGGGTCTCAGCGCTAGGGCCCCTATCAATTCAATGGCTGGGGTCTGAGCTATCTCACCAGTCCCAGTCCCAGTCCTCCCTCCCTCGTCTAATCCCGCCGGCTATCTTCTCCCTGGAGATAAACAATACCACTGAATGCTCACAATTTCCCTTTTCTTATCGCAGCTCTGCCCGTCCCACGTCTCCTCGACCCCATCCTCAAAGAAACCTCCGCCTTACGCGCCAAGCCTCCCCAAAACCCGGACGTCATCGGCCATCCCAGCCCAGACGAGACCAGCGCACACTTCCAGGCCCAATCCAACATTGGCGCTCATAACGCTCCACGCGCCTCCCGTCCTGGAGTGTCTTCGCCCGGTTTGACAATGGCTGCTGCAACCATGGCACCACCTCCTCACGAGGTGTCTCACATAAAGTACTCCGACGCAGAGGATCCTTGGGCATCACCGGAGCTACACAAGGACCACCACCATGACCAATCAAACAGCAATGAGGCGCCTTCTAAGAGGGCCAATGAAATCGATTCTCCCCTCATCAATGAGCTGCCGGAATCCCCCAACTTCGCCGCCAACAGCCCTTCGTCTTCTACCAGCCGCCCAGACAGTCCCAGCCCAAGCGTCTCGGGTCTTATCAACAACCTCACTTCGGCCTCTGGCTCTGGCTCCGGCTCTGGCAGCTCGTCCAACATGTACTCGGCTCAAGCTTCTGTCCTGTCAACCACTGGCATTGCGCCATCTGCGGCCTGCTCTTTCCCCGCATCCTCCACCTCTCCCCGTTCCCCCACAAATGCGATCCGCCCGTCGACGATAACAAGCCCAACATCGACCTGGTCGTACTATGACAACGGCGGCTTTGGCGAGCCTGTGAACCCCTTTGGCGGTCCCTCGCCGTCCACCGCCGCGCGCAACTCGACGGCCAATCGCACCGAACAGGCTGCGCCCGTCGTCCCACGTCCGGCAGCTCGCTCTACCGCAGAGGAGAATGTCCTCGTGATGCTGCTGCCCGAAAAAGAGGGCATCTTTCTGTTCCAGCACCACAACTACGAGGTTGTGTCGTCGCGCCGTGATAGCAAGGTCATTCGCAGATACAGTGACTTTGTGTGGCTGCTGGATTGCCTCCACAAACGTTACCCATTCCGTGCGCTGCCTATGTTGCCGCCCAAGCGTGTAGCTTGTAAGTTTGCAGCTTGGTCTTTGAGAACAACCTGATCTTGTCTTTTGGATACTAACATTACTGGCGCAGTGAATGGAAACCACCTATCGAATGACGGCGCATTCATCGAAAAGCGACGAAGAGGTCTGGCTCGGTTCTTGAATGCTATTGTGCGCCATCCCGTGATAAGTCTAGACCAGCTTGTCATTATGTTTCTGACAGTGCCGACTGTGAGTGAGCCCATTATAAGACGCTACCATAAAAGGAACCGCATGTGCTAACGGATACAGGAACTCTCGGTATGGCGCAAACAAGCAACAATCTCGGTTCAAGACGAGTTCACTGGACGTGAGCTCCCGGTCGACCTCGAAACCTCGCTTCCCAAGGCTTCTCTGGAGACTCTATTCACCCGTGCACGCTTTGGAATCCAACGCGCTGCCGATCTCTACATTGGCGTCTGTAGTATTCTGGACCGGCTGGTTAAGCGAACCGAGGGAGTCGCTGCTGACCATGCCCGCATTGCTCTCTCGCTCATTTCGCTGACAGAGACCAATGCCGATGTCTATGCCACAGATGCTAGCGATGTTCCGCAGATGAACAACGGGCTGCAAGCCATGAGTCGCCATTTGCGCGCGTGCCAAAACCTGCTCGAGGACGAGAGTCGCGCCTGGGAAGCAGGTGTTTTGGAGGACTTGAAGAAGCAGAGAGACTCACTCGTCAGCATGCGCAACATGTTTGAGCGCCGTGACTTGCTTGACAAGGACAGCATTCCTGTCCTCGAGAAACGAATCAGCGCCAACAAGAAGAAGATTGATGCGATGCGTCAAAGGCCCCCAAACATGATCAAGCACGAGGAGCTGAGGAAACTAAGCGAGGCTATACATCAGGTAAACAAACTCGTCCACCAAGCCACTCCAAAAGCCCTTGTTCAGCAATAAACTAACCAACCTATCTATCCAGGATAAGCAAAGCATTGTCCACCAACAAAACCGCTACATATTTGTGCGCGAGTGCATCCGCGATGAGCTGCGGTATTTCCAGGCGTCGCAGTACCAAGTGACGCGGTGGAACCAGGACTGGGCACAGGAACGCGTCAAGTATGCCGAAATGCTGGCGGACAACTGGCGCAGCTTGATTGACGGGCTGGAGGGGATGCCACTGGGCGAGTAGTGCGGTGCGGGCGGGGTGCGGGCTGGTGAAGACTCGGAAGAAAGAGATGGGGTGGGGAGAAGAGGTGACGGACAGAGAGGAGTATAGCCACATTACAAGATTATTGCCTGTGGACTAACTGCCCTTTGTTTGCGGTAGGTTCTTGATGTGCTTTCTTTCCGTTATTCATGTCACAGTACTGCCTTGAGCTTTGTTATTCTGTGTTCTATGAGAACGTGGCATTCTACTTGACTTTTACTAGGGGTTATCCACCAAGACACCAGACTACTACTCAGTTATTACTATATCATTAGGTTTTTTTTCTAGTCAACTGAATCGCTTCACGCGAATGGCTTTGGGGCTTGTGGGGAGACAGACTAGACATGTATCGATCCAGCGTGCCATAAGTTTTTCTCCCACTATCGAAACGCCCACGTAATGCCGTCCATCTCGTCGAGGTACCCGCTGTCCTCTGTCGGACAAGACATTCGATGAGCCACCTGTTGGGCCGTGGGGCCGGGCTGCGCTGCAGCCAAGGGCGGGTGGCCAGATCCAGGCGAGAAGATGAGGCCAAAATCGGAGTACACCTCCTCGGGATCGTCGGCATACTGCCCCGCGAAGCTGGCCATGGGGAAGGCAGAGTCTTCGTCGTCATCATTGGAGATCTCATAGACCTCGTCGTCGTCCGTTTTATGCGGTTCTGGGTCGGGGTGTGATGCTTGGAGCAAAGGCTCTGGCTGGGAGAGCTCCTCTCTAGATGCAGCTACAGCGCGTGGACTGGGGGCAATAGGAGTTGCTACATGCGGACACGCTTTTACCACGGGCTTCCGAGTAGCTATAGAATCTTGATGTAATCTATCTCCCGTGCTTCCATTGACCCCCTCTACGGCTGCATTCCTAGCCCTGGGCGCCGGCTCCTGGCTCGCCACCCACCCGCCACGGGTATCCAGCCCGACGCGCATCCAGTTCAGCGCCACCAGCCGGCGAAACTGCACCGCCTGGCCCAGGCCGCGGGCGCGACCGAGCCTCCGCTCGGGCGAGAGCATGCGCAGCAGCTTCGTCGTAGCCGTCAGTGCCAGTTCGCGGTTGAGGATGTGCGAGGCGGGCAAGGAAAAGGGCGGCGAGAGGCGCGACGTGGCGAACTGGAAGGCCAGCCGCCGCTTTTTCAGCGAGAGGTCTTGGGTGTGCGAGCCGTCGACGTCGGAGGCTGGGCGTGAGCGTTTGTGAGGCTTGAAGGTCAGGGCGGGCTTGGGCGTGGGGATTTGCAGATGCGTCTTGGAGGTGTGGGAGGGCGCGGAGGGAAAGGGGAAGTTTTCAGATGTGAGGAGGGGCTTGGATTCTGGTTTCGCCGGCGGTGCCGCTGTTGGCCGTGATGGCGCCGGTATGCGTAATGACGATAAAGGCTCTTCTAAGGGAGAAGGCTTCATGGGCCTCAGCTTGAATGTAGAAGCTGGAAACACGACCGGAGCACTGGAGGCTTTGGGCAGTGCTTCGACGTACAACTGGGCTGTGCGTTGCCGAGATATTGAAGACTGAAAGGCAACTGAGTGAGGACTGCTGGAGGCGACGCCCGACGTCGACGCAGAGCCCGGTAATGGGATACTCGACTCGGCAGCCGAGCCAGCTTTCCGAAGGAGCGGCCAAGACCGGTTCCGGTGGGCATCGGAGAGGCGGGCGGGGGCGACGGCCGCCGGGGTAGGAGCCGGCGCCGACATGGACTGTGGAAAAAAAGCCGACAATGAAGAAACCGGGCGGTCCAAATGGCGAGCGGTATCCACAGACGGCCGTTGCAGGGCCATGGGTTCAAACTCTGAGTGCATGGTTAGGGTTGTTTGGAACAAGAGGCAGAAACGTATAAGTGGGTGGTTAGCAGGTGAAAAAGTCTCAAGTGATGTGACGAGAACATGAGTGAGTTGGGACAGGATGAATATATGAGGAGAGGGAAGAGAGAGAGAAGAGCGAGTGAGTGAGTGGATGAGAACAAAACTGGGTGACTCTCTCGGAGCCGCACAAGGTTGCTGGCTCCTGACTCTTGTTGGAGTCGGGCTGAGTGAGCACAAGGCCAAAGTGTGTGGTCCTCCTCTACAATAGAATAATAGCCAAGGTGCCTTGTACAGTTGGTTACTCCTCTGGTGGCTCCGGATTGTTGGGGTTCGCTCCAAATGCAAATCGGAGAAGCTCAAGCTCAAGCTCGCAAGTGAATGGCACGAAAAAAATAACAGCAAAGGCTTAGCTCGCCTAGCAGGAAGAGGAGCAATACAGAGCCACAAAAAGCAACGGTGGGTGTGTCACGCGACAGCGAGCAAGGTCTCGGGAATTCGGGGAAGTCAACGAGGTTTTGGCTGTCTCTTTTTTTTTTGGAGACGGATGCAGGAGGTTCTTTGTTACAAGGAGGATCTGACGAGGCCGGAGCTAACAAAGAGAGATGGATGATATGATGTTTGGTCTCTGGGGGGTTTTGGGACAGGGAACAAAGCGAAGGAACAAGAGAAAATGAGCGGGAAGGACAATGGGATTGAAGCTCGAAAAAAAAAGAGAAAGAAGAACAAAGAAGACCGGCTCAACCACTGCATAAAAAGAGCTGGACGGGGTCTTTGTTTCTATGCTCGTTTTTTTTTCCCTCCAATTTGACCAGGTGAACGGACCTTTTTTTTTTTCTTTTTTCTTTTTGCAGTCGTTCTTGCTGCTTTTCTTGAGATTCTGTCACTTTTTTTTCTCTCTCTTTCCCACGCCCTTCGCATGGAGACAAGAAACCAGACGAGCAATAAACAATAAAAAAGAATTATCGCTGGCGGCAAAGAACAGACAAGTCCAGGAAACCAGCTTCTCGTGCCGTCTCGGCCAAGGATCCTGTCTCCACTTTTTACATCACCCCCGAGTCCTGTCCCGAGTCCTTCGAGAACAAACCCCCAGACAAGGTAGTTGTTCGTTTCCGGGCCTTGTTTCCTTGCACTTGCCACCTTTTTTTGTCCCTCCTGCCCGGCGAGTACTTGTATCTGGTCGCGGCTTCCTTCGGGCTTCGAGTTCCGGGCCTCGCTCCTTCTTCAATTCACCAACCGGCCCAGCCCTATCGGTTTCTCCAGTGCTTGCTCCTTCCCTCCATGTCTCCCATTGTGCCACAAATAGTTACAGCGTCTGCAACAATCTCGACAGCGCCGATCTGATTGGCTGCGTCCCGAAGCTTGGACCCCACATTGGAGGACGCGTTTCCTGGGTCTCCACTTCTCCGCTCTCGTCATTTCTTCTCTTGTGCTGCCGTTTTAGTTATATTTTTTTATATATTTTTTTTAATTGTGCTTCCTTGCTTCTGGTTGGTCGCCCAGGACTGGTCCCAGCACGTCCACTTCCATGCCTCTCTTTTCCTCTCGTCCTCGGACCTTGTTCCTGCCATGTCCTGCTCACTGCCGCCCACTTCGAGGCCCAGCTCTCGGATTCCGGGCCCCGGCACCCGCTCCGCCGCTTCATCATGAACCACATTATGGAAAGCAACTAACTATGCCAAGAAGCTAGAGCAAGCCCAGAGAATGTGGCAAGAGTACAAGAGCAACCCTAACAGGGGCAGCGCAGAATGAGACTCTCCTGCATTACTACCCCATATCGTCCTATTGTGACGCTGAATGCGTGTATGGAGTATTGGGGCGGAGACCTTGGACAGTGTGATGAGACATGGCAGAGAATAAAGCCTCTCTTTATGTATTTGCCAGCACATGAATCCCTGTTCTCCAAATGCCCAGGCAGGCAGGACTTAGCATAGCTTTTTACTCCGGTCCTTGGCAATATCACACATGGCCTGCAATGACTATGTTAGCAAGTGTCCAATAAGAGTATCGTTTTCCCTGTTCCCTCGCACCTTTATCGCTTCTTGCTCTTCCAGCGCAATGTCTCCCCGGGCAATCCTTGCCTCCATGTTTTCCATAATCTCTGGGCGTCCACGGCCATTCACAAAAACCACGTAGCGCAGGCCGGGGAAGCGTGCCTCGTACTCGGCATTCAGTGTTGCCAAGCGCTGCTTCGTCTCTTCGCTGCCGCTCTGCAGTTTGGCCTGCTCGCTAGCCGACTGTGCGCTCTCGACTTTGGGCGCACCAAGGCGCGGATGCGAGCCGAGGATACGGTGCAGTGTAGTCTTGTTGTCGGGCGTCGGAGTGACGGTAAGCTGGTGGATGGCAGTGAAACAGGCGTCGATGAAGTCTGCGTAGCTCGCAAAGCGCTGGGAGTTGAGGACCGGTTGCATGAGGGTGTGCAGGGTCGGAGAAGGCTCAAACAGCGCATCGAGAATGGCGATCTGATCAGCCGGCGCAAGAGAGGGGATGGACGCAGGGTCTGGCAGGCGGTAGTCCATGGCGTGTGGATGTGAATGTGGTGTTTTGTGTGTGGGGGAGAGGGCTGGGCCAGCGGATTTGTTTGTAGTCGTGGTATCCTGCTCTTATCAGTGGCCCATGATCAAGGCGGGACTAGGCGGGGTTCGGCCGCTTCCGATGTAAGTGTGTGTAAGTGCGCCAAGGGCATTGCAAGTAAGTTTGTGATTTGGTTTTAGGAGAGCAGATGAGCTGGATTAATGTAGAATCTGTGCCCAAAGAATCTGGTATTTCCAAGAAACGATTCAAAGAATGATTTTGTCACGCAAATGCAGTTTGCATTCTTGTGGTGGTTGGCTTCATCGTTCTCGGCGGTCTTTGCCATGGGCCAAAGGACCATAACTATATTGACATACTAACCCAGATGCACGTGACTCTCAGCCTTGTCCATTTTTTTTTGTCAGCCTGCCGTCGAGGATCGCAACACAGCTGCGCGCTTGTGAAGGTAGAATTGTGTTTTTTTCTTGTCTTTTTTCGCAGTATACTACTCACCAGCCTCAAAGCCAAAAACTGCTCGCTTATTTCCTTCGAAAGCCACCCAGTGCTGCTCCTTAGTTACTGACCGTATTCAAGACTTGCTGCCCAGTGAATTGGCTTCACAACCTTCCGCTTCTCTTCTGTCGCCATGTTGTGCGCAAGTAAGTTGCCCTCGGCTCCCAACTCTCTGTCTCTGCCTCTGGCAGCTGCTAACACGCGCAGTCTCTGGCGAGGCCCCCCAGGAGCCTGTTGTGTCGCAAAAGTCCGGCCTTGTCTACGAAAAACGCCTCATCACAAAATACATTGACGACCATGGCAAGGAGCCCGGCACCGACGACGATCTCTCAGCCGACGATTTGCTGCCGCTCAAGACGTCCTTGACCGTGCGACCGCGGCCACCGACGCTTACCTCGATCCCCGCCCTGCTAGCCACGTTCCAAAACGAGTGGGATGCACTGGCACTAGAGACGTACGGGCTCAGCCAGCAGCTAGAGAAGACCCGCGAGGAGCTTGCTTCTGCGCTGTACCAGCACGATGCCGCCGTCCGCGTCATTGCCCGGCTGACCAAGGAGAGAGATGAGGCGCGTGCTGCGCTCTCGGCCATTGTGGTGTCTGGCGGCGGCGGCAGCGGCAGCGGCGACGATCGCATGGCGGTGGACACAGTGACCGAGTTGCCCGAAGAGCTCAAGGAGAAGGTGGAGGCGTCATTGGCACAGTATGTCTACTCTGAACTCGGCGGTATCTGCCGCCTGGCTGTGATTTCTCATGTATAAAATGCTAATCGTTTCCCAGACTCTCAAAGTCCCGCAAGAAGCGCCCTGTTCCCGAGGGCTGGACGACGCCCGAAGCCGTTGCCACGTTCGAAAAGAAATCATCGACCGACGTGGGCCTGCCGAGCCCCTCGACGCTCTCGGTTTCCAGCGGCTACGCCGCCATTGGCTGTCTGCAAGGTGACGCTGCCATCTACTCAGTAGCTGCCGATAAAGTCGAAAGACAATTACCTGTCGGCGAGCCTGTGACGGCCTCAGTCTGGTCAGGCTCAAAGCTCGTGTTTGCCACGGCCAAGGGCGCTGTCAAGGTCTATGATGGCGGCGCCGAGATTGCTTCCTTTACGGAGCATGCCGGCCCGGTCACAAGCTTGGCCGTTCACCCGTCAGGTGAGCTCCTGGCTTCGGTAGGCGCCGACAAGGCGGTTGTGGTTTACGATTTAGTTGGCCTGCGGGCCGTGACGCGGACGTTTGCTGATTCCGGTAAGTATCCTTTTGCGTCATCGCTCTGGGGCAAGCGGAAACTAACATTTTTTCTTTTATTTTGCGCAGCGCCGAACGTCTGTGGTTTCCACCCCGACGGCCATCTCCTGGCCACTGGCTCGGCCACGGGCGAAATCAAGTTCTACATGACATCCTCTCTCGAGGAAGCGGCCAACTTTGATCTCGGCGCGCCGCTCCAGGCGCTGGTGTTCAGCGAAAACGGCTTCTGGTTTGCGGCCACGGCCAAGAGCACCACCACCGTGACCATTTTCGATTTGCGCAAGGAGGGCGACGCAGCCAAGGCCAAGGTCCTGGACATTGGCGGCGCTGTGCTGGGCCTGGCGTGGGACTACTCGGCGCAGTTCCTGGCTACCACGGGCCCCAACGGCACTACGGTGCAGCAGTACACCAAGAGCTCCAAGACGTGGAGCGAGCCTTTGCGCGCGGCCGTCCCCGGAGTCGCGCTGCAGTGGAGTGACCAGGCGCAAAGCCTGATAGTTGCCGGCAGCGACGGCGTGGTCTCGGTGCTTGGTGCTTAGTAATTCGGGGTCAAGGCCGAGGCGCTGGACAGCAGAGGTACAAGGCGACGAATGGGAATGGACACGCTGCAGCCCAAGATATAGATATGGACGCGGCCAGAACAGACGACAAGAGTCCAAGTCCATGCCCACCGAAAGCACGCAGAAGCAGGGCCGGCAGGGCCCAAGAAACGGGCTGCTTCGAGCCTATCGCAACCAAGACACGCGCAGCTCTTGCGCTGAGAGGAGCACATCTTTTTGTAGGGATAGTTGACTAGATAATGCATGTGGTGGTGTTTCCCGAGAGCAGAGAGTGACAAAAAGAACAGGAAAGAATCGACAGCTTGGTTCTGATGTGAAGAAGTGAATATGTCTACGCTGCCCGGCGGTTCGTGGTGCTGACTAAGCGACATCGCGAATCTACTCTTTTTTTCGAGGGTTTCTTTCATGCGCTCTCTCTGCTTATGGTCCGGTTCTTTCTTTCAGCAAAAGCACAAAGAACAAGGCCATACCCAGCCAATCCCCGCGTCCGGCCATCTCTGCCGTCATTATCGCCCTTCCGGCTTTCTTCCACTCTGCAGCTAGGGTCATGGCTAGGGTTGGCACGCGCCCTTTCTCTCCGTCCCGTGCAAGAATTCCATGTTTACCTCGTCAGCCCAGCAAGCTTCCACTCTCGCACTCGCCCATCGCCTGCTTCCAAACTTGCCCACACTCCTGTCCGCCCGAGTCGGCTGCTGGTTCGGCCAATGTTGTTGTATGATTTATTGCCCACAGCCCGCCCACATTAACCGCCTGGACCCACGGCCTGCCGCTTATTCTGCCCGCCCCGTAGGCCTCGCCCATCCGCCGTAAACCTCACAAGCGGCACTCGAGCTCTGGCCGCATCGCCCGATACAAATATAGCTTAGCAGCCTCTCAACAACGCCCCTCTCGACTTGGCCACCGCTCCCTCGTCTCGGCTGCCTTGCGCACCTCTCCCGAGCACCAGCCTCCCCAGGCGTCTGCTCTGGCCATCATTTTTTGTCTCGATCGCCACAACCACCATCACCACCTGTCTTTGGCTGCTGCTGCCAGCGCCACGACCTGCCGCCGCCATGTCAGATCTTTCCGACCTTGACGACACCTTCAATAGCTTTGGCGACAGCTATGATACTTCCGACTTGGAAGCTCTGCTTGATGAAGAGGAAATGCAGGCCGCTGAATCCCAGGCACAAAACCCTGACGTCATAGATTTGACCGAGGAGCCCGATAGCCCCGTGCGACCCATACCCGCCCATCCAGTATTACTCTTGCCGTCTATAAACGACCCCGTGCGGAATCCTCTGCCCAACCCGGCCCACGGCTACCACAGCCGCACGCCTCCCCGCCAGCCGAGAACTAGCGACTTCGAGCTGGCTGGCCCTCGCCGCCGCATCCCGAGACAAGCTCCTGGACACACCGGGGTTATCGACCTTACCTTGGAAGACTCCCCGCAGCAAACACGCCTCAGCCGATCCAATAACCAGGCAGTGGCTCCCCAGAACTATCGTCCCGAACCCCAACCCGAACCTGATTTATGGATTGTCGGCGAAGCCCGCAACGTCAACCCACCACCCCATAGCCCCCGAAACTTCCATGTCCAAGACACTAGTATGGGCTATACTAATGGCTTCAATATTGGCGCAGCAGCTCGTCGCCTGCACGATGCAAATAACATTACTACCCGCTTCATGCGTTGGACGAGTCCCGCCCAGACATTTGGGAATCAGGTAGTCAGCATGTTTTTCGGCGAGCGAGCCCGCCAGATTCCCAACTTTGAAGAATTCACCCAGCAGTATAACCCGGCAGCCTTTGCGCCACCCCCTCGCGAGCCGCCACCGCCGCAGCCGCAGCTCGAGACGCGCGAGGGCTTCACGCGGTCGACCGGCGAGGATCTTGAAATGGTGTGTCCTGCGTGTGACAACGCGCTCGAGTTTGATCCCAACGAGGACCGTGAAAGCGGACCTACCAGGAAACGCACTAAGAGAGACCAGGCAGAGCACTATTTCTGGGCCGTCAAAGCCTGTGGCCATGTAAGCACAATACGCCGAATGGGCAGCCCTGCATGGCATCTGGACTAACTCGACTGATCTCTAGGTCTATTGTTATCACTGCTATGAAAATCGACGGTCCACTAAAAAGGACAAGGCACCGGCATTCAGACACTCCCAAGAAACTGGAACAAAGATTCTCTGTGCTGTGGAAAATTGTAAGAGCGAGGTCGGGAACAAGGGGGCGTGGATTGGACTTTTCATGTAAAACAACCACTTGTTGGGAGGGGGATAGATTTTTGGGCCATGGGTTATGTTTTGGTCTGGCGTTAAAGGTTGTCATTCATTCACGATGCATTGGATAGAGTTGGGGCTTTGATACCACAAGAGACTGGCAATAATGTTTCCTTTTTTTTTTTTTGACAAACAGTTAAACAAGATCATGGTTAGCGATCGCTCAAACAAGCCCATTATAGCAATCAGTAGTTTTAACTAGTTGGCAAAACTGGTCTCCCGGTGCTCTATCCCGACATTCTCTTCTGTAAGCCACGAGAGCCCTTGATCGAACCTATTCATCTATACAACTAAGTCTCCCCAGGGACGCTCTCTGAATCCTTCGCCTGGGGCTGGTGGTTGATAGCCATCGCCACCCGCATCCACCTCATCGTCCATCTGCAGCCCATATAGCGGAAACGAGGCAATAGCTGCAATGCCGCCCAGCAGACGAATGGCGTCGGCCTCGCCCACCGGCGTAAATATCACGTTGCAGCCCATCTGCCGCACCGACTCTGTTAGGTCGTTGATTTCAAAGCGCTTTTGTTGGTTTGCCTCGAAAAAATGGCTGTTGGAAACAAACAGCGTGGCGCCTTTGCACAGCGCTCCCATGTCGGCAGCCTTTCGCACAAGCGAGTTGCCGTATATGGCGCGCAGATCATTGGCGCGAAGGTAGTCTTCCAGGAGCTTGGTCTGTGTTGAAATAGAGCCCGACAGGGACTGAGCAAGACTGCCGCTCTGGAGAGCCTGGCGCAGGCCGTTGACCGTGCCCGACGGCGCCGTAGTGAGCACCATCTTGCGGCAGGCAGCGCCCAGGCCCGGGTAGCGCAGCGGGTCGTCGCGGGCCACGGTGGCGCAGTACTTGCGAAAGTCCTCGCCGGCAAAGGACGGCGACGCAATGACGATAGGCTCCTGCTCGAGCTGTGGGAATGTGGTGGAAATAGCCTTGAGAATCGAGCTGAAAAAGGCCTCAAACATGCGCGTCGTCTTTTTGCTGCTAAGAGTGTGGCGCGAGCGCTGGCTGCGCCCGACGCGCGTCCGCACAATGACGCGGTTCGGTGTCACGATGCACACGTACGCGAGGTTGTCCTGCATCACGACAGCGCGCAGGTGCTCGGGCCGGTCCTCGTCGCAGGCAGACCGTAGGAAACGCATGTCCATGGCGTCAAAGCCCGGCCGGGCTTTCCAGAGCGAGCATGGCGCACCCGGTCTGATGTGCAGTGTGTGGTGGCGGCCGAGACTCACATGCTTGTTTTCTGAGACGATGGTGCCCTTGACGGACAGCTGGGTGTCAGACTCAAGGTACTCGGTAGAAATCACTTCAATAACAAGCCAGAGCGTGATGCGTTCGGCCGGCCGGCCAGGCTTAGTCACAACATTACGTGTGGTCTGGCTCCTGAGAATATCCTTGGGTCTGATAATGGCCGAGAGATACCACTGAGGGGTGTGATGATAGAGTTAGCAGTGGGAATACGGAAGGCTGAGGGTAGCATATACGCACAAGGTCCTCGGTGTCTTCAGGCAGCAAACTGAATCGCTGGCCGTCGTCAATCTCCTCGGGGTCAAGCTTGGGCAGGCCCGCTCCGCGTTTCGCTTTGCTTTCCCGCTTGTCCTGGGCTTTTTGTTTTTTGACTTCGTCGGCTGTGATGACTTTCATCGTGGCAGCGGGTCCGGGCGTGGCGATAGTGGTGTCTGATATCTAGGACAAAGAGGACGGCTGGCAGCCAGAAAGCGAATGATGGTTGGGGCGAGGAAGAGATTAAAAAGTGATTTCCTAGCGGCTTGAAATAGATGGAACGCAGGCTTTTATATTTGTTGTCTGATATTCATCCAGTCCAGAAACGTCGGTCCTAGTCGAAAACGAAGAACAAGCCAAACCAAGTTCGCAACTTGACGTCGATGAAAGTGGGGCCTATTTTACTTCCACAAGGCGTTGCCCCACTTATCTAGCGCCGGCAGGACGTGACCGAAATGCAGTCGGCAATTGCCTGTTGCATACCCAGGGTGGGTACGGACCAATCATCTTGACGGAATTACAAGCATCCCTAGTTAAAATCTGAGATGTTGATACTGCTGGACAAAACTATCAACCCAATAACAAAACATCACTTTTCCCAATTCCATGAAACAAGAACACAATTGATGATTAACTAAAAAACAAAAAAAAACAAGTCACTTTTCCCTGTCCAAAATACGCCGTCGTCGCCTTCATCCATCCTGCATTTCGCCCTGTCGCCCCTCCTAAACACTGATAGTCTTGAACGCGTTAAACTGCTCGCCCGTCGCCAAAATGGTGCCGGGAATCTGCTTGTGCCAGTGCACCTCCTTGACATCAGCCAGGTAGTGCACAAACAGAAGCTGCGGCGGAATATCCTGCACGCCAGCCGTGTCCTTGCTCTCCTCGTCGTCCAGCTCGACAGCCAGATCCCACAGCGTCACAGTCGAGTCGCCAGCAGCCACGGCCACAATGCTGTCGTCGGTAGGGTGCCACTCAATACTAGTCACCTGCTCCTTGTGGTAGTCGAAGCTGGCAATGGGCGCCGGCGCTGCGCCGGACGCCTTCCAGTTGCGCAGATCCCAGACGGCCCAGGCACCATCGTCAGCACCGCTGGCCAGAAGATGCGTCGTCTGGCGCGACCACGAGATTACATTGACATCGACGTTGCTGACTTGCACACTCAACGCCGCCTTCTTGCTCTTGCTGCGGATATCCCAGATGCGGACCGTGCCGTCGGCCGACGCAGAGGCAAAAACAGACGCCTCTGACGGACTCCACTGCAGGTCTTCGACCGACGATGTGTGGCCGCGGAACGCCTTTTCGTGTGTCACGAACCGGCCGGCGTCCGCGGCGCTGGTCAGGTAGATGAGGCCGTCGTTGTCACCCGTCAGCAGTTTCGGCTCAGCGCCACTGTTGCTAGCCGTCCAGTCAATGGCATAACCCTCGCTGCGGTGAGTCTTGATAGTGTGCAGCGGCTTGTTGCTTTCAGCGCTGACCATGGCTCCAGGAGTGTCAAAGGCCGATAGGTGGCGCGTAATATCGTGGATATAAACCTCGGCGCTCTCGGTCATGGCAGCCGATAGCGTGCGACCGTTGCTCTGGTGCACGCGCACACGGTTGGTAGTGCTTGACAGGGGAATGGCCTTGCTCTCTAGAATAGGATCCGAATCCTCAGCCTCGTCCTCGCCTTCGCTGTCTGAGTCTTCAGCCCGCTCCATCTTGCCAAGACCCGATAGCTTCATGACTAGTAAGCTGTTGTCGCCGGGCGACGACCGGTCGGCTTGAGTTCCAGCAACAGTGTACATGGTGGCAGGGTACACACTCCGGTTGTCGCCAAGACTGTCGGGTACAATATCAAATGACAAACACGGCCACGGCGTCGACAGGCTGTGCAGCATGTCGTAGGTGCTCGGATCGGGAGCCAAAATCTGGCCGGGCTCCAGCTTTGTGCGGCCGACAATGAAGGTGTTTTGATCGACGTTCATGGCGTCCTCCTTTTCTTCGGCTTCGCGCTCGGCGTCGGGCCGGCCATCGACACCAGCCTCCATAACCTCGTCTTCGCTTTCGAACTCATCCTCGAACTCATCCTCAAACTCGCCCATCTCGTTGTCGACTTCCATCTCCATGGCATCGGGCCGGCGGCGGTCCTTCAGGGCGGCATCATCGCCATCAGCTTGGCGTTTAGACATGATTCTGACGTGGAAAGGGCAAGTCTATCGGCGATAAGAAAAAAAACAAGAGCAAAAGGGTCGGCAGATGCTGAGAAGAAGAACAAAACAATGATATTGTATGACAGTTGCAGCCAGTATCACCGAAAATATTGGAGGGGCACTTTACCTGTATTCCAGGTCTCCAGAAAAAATATTGCGATAAGATACAAGATAAGATACGATAAGAAAAACAACGAAGACAACCCCGCTGAAGTTCTGGCAAAGCTTCGGGTAATCTATGATGTCATGCATCAAATTATTAACCCTTTCTCATTTTTGCGTTATAACCCCAAAAAAGCCCATGCTAAACGCAACCAATGCTATACCTGCGTCAAATGACGCCATTCAGCGGTTTTCGGCGATGAGCGTACAAGCAGCCATTGAGTCGAGAACACCGCGCGGGATTTCTAAGCAGCCAGGAGAAGTCTTTTCGGGACAGGCCACGGCTACAGCAATCCGAGTCTGGAGTGTATTTGTAAGAGACAACTAACTAGAGAAGTGAAGGTGGAATTTGGACAGCCGTATGCGGCCGGAGCTGCCCCACCTTTGCTGCCCCACCGTAAAGCCGAGCCATCTTGCTCGCCCTTTTAGTCTGGTGAATTTCTTCTTCCCTTTTCCACGTGCCGATTGACACACCAACCACCACACTTCTCTCGAGCTCTTCGCCCTGCGTTCTTCTTGTTCCGAGCCCTTCACACATTCTCCTTTTTTCCCCTTACTCTCTCCGCCAGCTTCTTACTCGCCCCCTCACCATGTCTCTCCGCACCGTCAGCACCGTTGCCGAATTCCAGGCTCTCCTGAAGTCCCACAAGTACGTCGTCGCCGACTTCTGGGCCCCGTGGTGCGCGCCGTGCAAGGCCATCGCCCCGCTTTTCCAGACGCTGTCCTCGGCCAACGCCATGCCCGACAAGCTGACCTTTGCCAAGATCGACATTGACGAGGTCGGCGAGCTGGCCCAGGAGTACGGCGTCAGCAGCATCCCCACCTTCATGGTCTTCGAGAACGGCGCGCCGGCCGACTCCATGAAGGGCGCTGTGCCCTCGCAGCTCCAGGATCTGGTCAAGAAGGCCACTGCCAAGGCCACCGCCGAGCCTGCTGGTGAGCCTGCTGCCGAGCTGTAAAGTCACTCATCCACAACACAGCTAGATGGACCGGACCGCCTACGCAAATACTGCAAAGCACATCTGCCCACAACTCAGCCATCCTCCAGGGCAACCACTACTCGCAGAGTACATGATAGTTTCCATTCTTGGTGAGGTCCTTTGTTGCATCGCCAGCCTGGGCTTCCGCTGTCCGGCTACCCAGTCTGGTTCCTGCCGCAATCGGAACTATTTGGGTCAGGGGTTTTCCATGTATGAATAGACGAGTTAATGCCAGAATGCGGCCGAGATACGTATTCAAGCTTCTTCCAGCAGCCCTTCCCTTATATGCAAGGCACATATGCGCCGTGAACTGTGAATATGTGATAACTAGTCATGTAAAGACAATAACTAGATAATCCCCAAAACGCCCAAAACTATAGATACAAATCCCTACATCATGGCCGTGATATGATGTCCTTGTACTAGTTGCTGTGTATATACATAATGAATGCCATGATTATTTCCCTCACTAAAACCTCTGATTTTCCGACACCAACATTCCACAACCGCTGCATAATAGCCGTGGCCTGCCGCCAATTTTACGCATGTAGAAATCACGGCGTCCACAACCCGCACAAGATGATCCTAGTGTCTCATTCCCGTCTGTCTCATCGTTGTCATGCTGAAGTGCTGTATTGCTACCGGCAACGGTAATGGCTGGTACTGTAGTTGGGCTGCCGCTGTGCGCGCTTTGAGGCCTTGGTTCAAGCACCGGCGGTGCCAGGTCGTGAGGTTTGCTAGCCCTGGCGCCCATAACACCATCAGTAAAAGCACGGGGACCAACACTGTGACGACGGCGAGCGCGGGCTTTCGGTGAAAGCAAATACACGTTGCTGGGCGTTGGAGTTGTGCCTGGAATGTTGGTGTCGAAAAGGTCATCTTCGTCAAACGAGGGCCTCTGAACTCCTACTGTCGGTGTAGGAGGTGTCGGCGAGCGTGTGTCCTCGACTGAAGGAGCGCCTTCGTCATGCCCATCAACATGTGAGACGCCTTCAGTCTCAGCAAAGGCATCGGTGGGTTCTGTGCTGTTGTTCTTGGCGTTTCCATTTCCAATTGCTGCCATAGCTGCTGCTGCTACTGAAGAAATGGTAGGCCCTTGCCGACCTCGCCATCGACTGAGAAAAGATTCAATGAAACCCTCTTGCGGATCGTTTCTTTTGTCTTTGGTATCGACGCCATCCGTTGACGCTAGCTCTGATGAGGTAAGCTCTGACGTAGGTATATCCCCTTGTTTACTTGAGGGACTGTTGTCAATTGCATTTTCATATTGCTGGGCCTTCTCAGAGCTAGGCGGTGTAAGAACCTGCGCTTGGCCCATGTGATCCAGGTTGGTTGGTGTGCGAGGAGGTTCGGCGCCATGCGCTGCCGCAGTTGAGTTAATGGCATCCGGGCTGTCTAGAACGCCGTATCTCCAGGAATCGATGATATCCGAATTCAACTGTGGCGACTTGCCTGCCGATTCATCTCCAGCCGTAGCCACTCCGCCACCGGCTGCAGCTGCCGCAGCACCAAGGTGTGAGATTGAGCCCCGGCGAGAATAGGGTGTACTACCAAAACTTGTGCGGGTCATGATACTTCCAGTACGCGTCAATGTCGAAAGGCGGTGTGATGACAGATTCTCGTGGCGCCGTTTGGCGGCTGCACAATCTTGCCGCCACACTCGTATGATACCAGATTTGTCGCTGGTAACAATAATATTTCCATCATTGTGTGCGGAGCGGGCAATATAGGCCGGGGATTCTTCTGGCTTCATCATTCTTGTAGAAGTTGCCTGAGATAACGATGTCTGACTGGCCGAAGCCTCTTCTCTACTGATGAGTCTGATAGGCGGCGGATTGCATAGATCATAAATAGGATCGTCAGATGAACCAACCAGGCGCCGTGTGCTGGTCGGTGCAAACATGGCAACGGTGACAATGTCATCGTGGGCCTCAAAGTACTCGAGGGGGCGCTTATCTTTGGCATCGCCATCATTTAAGCTGGTAGGCCATATGAATACTTTTTTGTCTTCGCTGCCGCAAATAACAAACTGTCCATCGTCGCTGAGGCGTGAATGTATTTGGCTGGAAACGTTCTCGTGGCCTTTCAACTTAATATCCAACGACTTATCCCGCATGTTGTATTGTCGGATTCGAGAGTCATTCGAGGTAATGAGGACTTTAACCTCGCCGTCACGGTAGCTTGGCGTCTCCAACGTCTCAATTCCCGTGATTTTGCTACCCTTGGCATTCCGGCCACGGGATGAGCGCACATGTATTTCCTTTTGTAAATTCAATCCTTCTGTTTCGAAGAACATGCATAGTCCATGAAGCATACCAGCAATTGATGTCTGGCCATCGGGGGAGAAGGCGACCGCAGTGATCATGTCTGGGACGGTGGCGGAGAAGGCAACGGCTTTGTCGGGGATGCTCCATAGTCTCAAAATGGAATCAAGGGATCCTGCGAGGAAGAAGCGATCGTCGCGTGGGTGAAAGGCAATAGAAGTGACAAAATCGCGATGTTGGAACACGCACAAATTGTCGGGGAAATCCAGATGCCACAGTCGAACTGTCTTGTCCATGGATGAAGATAGTAAGAACCCATTCTTGCTCCAGGTCAAGTCTAATACTTCGCCCTCGTGACCGGAAAACTCGCGGACAGGCTTTGACATGAAGACGGGCGCGCGTAATCTTTCTCCGTTGGAGGGGTCCGGAGTAGTGTCTTCTTCGTTATCTCGGTCGTCGGGATTTGCCAACACAGCATACACACGCACGATACCATCTTGGCCAGCTGCAGCAAGATACTTTCCATCTTGACTAAACTCCATGCACCACACAGCACCATCATGTGATGTTAACTCGGGACGGGCAGGTTTTACTGGGGCACCCGAAACCGTGGCGCCAGATTTCGTTGCGGAGACGGTGTTGGAGCCTCTTGGTTCTCTGGCAGCTTTAAGGTTTGCGGCTGCGTCACGGGCTGTCGATAGCTCTTGTGCAAGAAATAAGTTGCTAAACTCCTTGTTTCGTTTGCAGTTGGACTTGATACGCTGGTACTTGACAGGTTCCTTGTGGTGGGGGATAAACACACTTGCATCTGGAGACATAAGAATTCGAGCGCCATCTAGGCGGTGATCCCCAGAGTCAGATGTTTCGCCATCGCCAACAGAGTCTTCTTTACGACGAAGTCCGATCATGCTAAGGCGGTTGAAGAAGGACGATGAGCGTCTAAAAAAAAGAAGTTTAAATGCGTCAGTTTAAAAAACAAGCAGACACATGGAGCGGGTTGTTCATATGAAGAAACGGCGATGGGCATGGACAAAATAAAATCAAAAAGTGAAATAAAACATCAAAAAGACAATCACCGCAGCAGTGAAGGAGGGACATGAAGTCATCATGGAACACTCACTTTTTCTCTCTCGACGTTTCTGAAAATACAACGTTTGGCCCCAGTGCTGCAGCAGGAATGCTGCCGCCTCCAAAGACTTGGGAGCGAGTTGTTGAATCTGGGTTGGATGCAAATTCGAGACTGGGATGTTCGGAGCGGACGGAATTTCGACTGAAGCGGCTGGCGTGCGAACGAGAGACGGACTTGGAACTGGAGGCCGATGTGGCGTGGGAGATGGGGTGACTGCGTGAGTGCGAAGTAGAACTTGAATAAGTTTGAGAGTGTATGTGCGGGTGCGGGTGTGAATGGTCGTTTGTTGAAGTCCGTTGTAGGATGTGCTATTCAGACAATATAGCATTAGTGATCAAGCTCAAGTGAAAGACGGGATGGATGCAGGAGAGCCATGGCGATTGGATCTGGACATAGCAAGGGGGTGCCCTTATTTTTCCTTGACTCTTGTTTTCTTGGCTCCCATTTCTCGGGTAGGCTGTAGGCTGTAGGCAGTTTGATTTTGTTTCTGCCTAGCTTGCCAGTGACCTTGGGTGGGTGGTAGCTATGGGATAAACAGAAAGTATTCTGCCGCCTAATGGCTCAAAGCCCTGGGTTTGCTCCCACATCAACGAGAGAAACAAAACCGAGTTTAGGCTGTAGCGATGAGAGGAGCAACTCGGCCATGGAGGCATGTACTAACTCCTGGGAACTAACTACACAATGTGTACTAGCTGCAACCAGTTATACTCGTATAGTTGCTTGCAGTCTGATGGGTGTAGGGATGAGGAACCGATTTCAGTGTTTCCAGAGTTCAGAGGAACAAAAAAGACCAACTCGTTTGCCAAGATGATGTGCCAAGAGGGGAAAGGAAGGAAAATCAGGAACAGGCGGCGAGACGTCAGTAGAAAAAAAGAGAAAGTCGTCGACTTACTTCGGATAGTGGATCGAGGCTACTGTTAGTCGGAGCCCTGACAATGAGAGCGGCTGGTGCATTTACAGTTACACCTGTACTAGCATCAGCACCAGCACCAACGCCTTGCGCAACATTTTTGTTCCCTGTACCCGCGCCGGCGTCTGCAATTGTAACTGTAGAGGCGCTTTTGCTATGTGATTTGCTCATCACCACGGTGTTGGAGCGCCCAAGACCGCTCTGTGATGAACGCCCTTGCTCTTGCTCCTTTGCGCCAGATCGGAGTGCCAGAGAATTTGCGCCAATATTACCCCGAGCTGACATTTGGGCTTGAGACAACATATCTCCTGGCACGAGGGATCGGGGGCGGCGCCGAGAAGAAGCAGGTCGAGAAGATGATACGGCGGCGTCGGACTTTGCGGGATGCGCGGGCGAGGATCCTGCGGCAGCGGTGGTGGAATTTGCTGCAGGGGACGATTGTTGGCGTGTGTGAGAAATGGATATAGAGCCGGGGGCTCTCCGGTGATGATGGCTATGACTCGACTCGTTTGTTTGAAGTTGGTAGCCAGGTTGCAGCTGGCGACTCTGTTGAGGGGTGTTTTCATTCTCACCCCTCACCTGTGCAAGCGGAAGCTTTCCATTAGCCATAATTTTTCCATGACATCCGGAGCCCCTGTCGCAGCTGAAGTTCTCGTCCGAGAGGTTGTGTGAAAGTCAGACTAATATTTTATCAGCAAAAAAAGAAAAAAAACTAACAGTCCGACGTATATACGATTTCAAGGGTTGAAGCGACGGCGACAATAGTGTCCAGAGAAGATGGATGAACTAGAGAGTGCGGTTTGTCTCAAGACAGAACGAGAGAAAGAAAAGCATGAATATGAGAGGACAAACTGGGGTGTAAAGGGCAAGATTAGGAGGGCATTACTAAACCAGCCAGACCTCTGACCTAGACCCGGTACCAAGAACAAACTGGGCACCTTGTACACAGGCCAACAACAGCCAGAGAGAGAAAGAGACAACTGAGAAAAGAGGCCCGTGAAAGCACTACTGAGATGAGATGTGACAAAGCTTCCAGAAGCTCCAAAAGCAGGAGATCCGAGCGGCTCGGCTTAACACATGCCACTTACCAATCCAGATATTCAATGGCTTGTATATGCTTCTACACAACCAACCGAGATTCAGCCATAGGCTTGACCCGACAGTATCATGTAGTTATTGGATAATGAGGACAGAGTGAATCAACTTTTGGAAAATAAAAAGAAAAAAATCAAGATGAAATGAGACAGAAATGAGGGAGTAATCGGAGAATGGAAAATACGACGAGGATGTAGTTGTGTAGAAAGCAGCCGAGAGCGAGCACAAGACCAAAACCGGCTGGTGGCGACAACCCTCCAGCATGTGTATCTATGTATGTACATACTTGTATAGTTATACATATGTAAGAGAGTCAAGATAAGACTGAGATTCCCGGTGTCTCTATACGTCTGGCCGTCGCGCTGACCCCAGGTAATACTTTTGAGTAGTCCATCAGACCGCTCATGTCACCCTGCAACAAGTCATGTCGTCGGATTGATAGATTGATGACGAGGGAATCCCCACTAGAGACGGAGTTTTGTCAAGATGCACCGAGAATTTAACTTTGGGGGCTGTATCGGGATTCATGTGTCTCGCCGATCTTCTGTTGGGGTTTTTTTTTCGTCATGTGTATCGTTTCTCTTTTATTTTCGATCTTGCGTTATCCTCCTGTCCAAAATCGTTGGAGCAGAACATGCTCAATTCAGGCCTGAAATTCCAGCGAGGCCTCGCCTCCTCGTTATGCAAGGATTGGCACATTGCGTAGGTGAAGCAACAAGCGAAATCAAGCAAGCATGTTTTCGGATAGGAGTCATGCTGAACACTGAAAAACAGAGGATGGCGGGTTCGTTGGTTTTCAATACAAAAAGAAGCAAAAGAACCTACCGGAATTAGCAAGGATGGTCCAAGGGGGAAAAAAGAACGTAAAACGTTGAAGAGGAGCAAGAAGCACCGGCCAGAAGCGGACTTGAGATGCATGTCAAAAAGAAAAACAAATATCCAACTACTACACAAGCCCTTTCTTTCTTGTGAAACCAGACTTTAGGGCTTCGTTTTGCTTTGCCATTGACTTTTGAGTTGTGTGCGCTTGTTATTGAGCCGATGTTTATCAGTCATGATGGAAGGGACAATGACAGAATGGTAATTGCAAATGCATGTATTCATCACACAATGGGATTGATGGTAGGTTAGCAAACTAGTTGCCTATACCAAAGAGGCAGTTGCCGACTTTCAACCTTTCCTAGACTTCCTGTTTTGGTGCCCAGGTAACTAGAAAATAAGTACAACAGTGAAGGTACAATATAGTACGTGTACTCATACGTATGTACTACGTATACTTTGTAACTATTTGCACTTGGGCTTGTAGGTTAGTGCTTCTCTGAAGCCGATACAATATCAGACTGACTGAGGAGAGCAAAGAGGAAAAGCTTGAAACAGCGTTGCATGCAGACAATAATTTTTGCTCTTGTTGCTATATTTATCATTCTTGGTTCGTATGAGCTTGTTGTTGTATGAACCAGTATTAAGGTTTGACCGTCTGATATTGCCCAGGTAATTTCCGCCGATTCCGTTTCAAATAAATGAAAAATGAAAGCGTTACAAATTAGTGGATTCGGTTCCTGGACCCTAGCAACCCTAATCATTGTGAATGTCGCACGAAGTTCAATAGCAACGTTGGTGGTGACGCAATGTTGCTAACCGCCTCATATGATGAATCGATAGTGTACCATCTTCTACGTTCTAGCGTTTCAACTTGCCTCTGCCTCGAGCAGGCTCTGACACCGTGCGACCACTCATCTTATCCAACAGCGCTGCCCGAACTTTGGCTGCTTCGGGATCTCTGTATTCTACCTGTGTCGCGGGCGGTGGCCGATCTAGTTCTTCGCGCTCAGAAATACTTTCAAACTTGCCTATGTCCTTTTCAGCTTCACTTTCATGGTTGCTGTTGACTGACCCGATTGAGGCCAATGACGTGGTGCTCAAATTACGTCCAAAAACGCGGCGGTCGCGCTTCTTGGGTACGCTACTTGACGATTCGCGAGTGGCGGTTGATGATTCATTGGAAATCGCAATGTGGTTATCGAGAAGATTGAGTAACTGAGCAGATAGTGCTTTGCGTTCCTGATCTGTAGAATTCTCGGGAGCAATGGGGGCTTTTGTGGTTGCGCTTTTAACTGGGTGTGAGTCCTTTGGCATGGCATTCGAGGCGGAAATCCCAGTCGTTTCTTTGGCTTCTGATGTAGAACTATGGTTTTTTAGTTGGGGCAATGAATTGGATGAAGCTTTGAGAGATTCTGTTTGAGCTTCTGGTTGGTTGTCAAGGGGATTTTGATCTTGCACTGAATGCTGTTCTATACCGAAACCAGCATCGTTTTCTTCTTCCTCTGCTTCATTATCAAGAGCAGCTTGAAGAAAAGACACTGTAGCCTTTGCGGTATCTGTAGACCCAGTGAAAGACTTGATTCCTATATTCGAAAGGCTTTGGGCAGATTCCGAGTTGCTCTTTTTCAGTAGCAGCCCTGGAGTCAGCTTGTCATCGTGCATGAATGCCGACGCATCAAAGCTGCGCGAAGGCAAAGCCTTGAAGCTGGGCTTGGGATTAGAGACTTTGGAAGCATCTGCGTCTCTGGACTTAGAGCTGGTTCTTTTGCCGAACTCTGCACTATTAGTGGTAGTTTCTGACCTGCTCCTATGCAAAGAATCATGGCTTTTGCGGGGCTGAAGGGAGCCGGCTCTCTGCTCCAATTCGTGGAACTTAAACTCTGCCAACGAAGCCTTGATACCAGATGAGACACAGGCCCAGAGCCACTCGGCTGATACAATGGGGATATGGTTTATAATAGCGCTCTCAAGTTTCTCTTTGCGAGCGCCTTGCAAAGAGCGGAGGACGAGCAAGGAACATTGCGTGTTGAAAAACTCGCCGACTTTACCGCCAAGCTGTTCAATAGTTTTACTGATATGATGCAAATCAATGCCAGTGAAGCCTGACAGGTGAATTCGCAGGCCCAAAAAGTCCGGTATTGGAAAAGTTTTGAAAGGCCTCCCAACAACATTTTGTGTGGGATCCAGAAGAGTTTTATGGAATAAACACTTCTCAACAAAGAATTCAGTGACAATGTGTATTGTGGCCATGGCACCGTCGTCGAGATTTTGAATTTTGGCCCATTGCATATTTTGAGGAACAAGGATAAAGCGTTTGTTGCTGCAGGGCAGAGCTTGGGCTTCGTCTGAAGAGCTACAGATGGTGCCGCCTCTACTAGATACCGCCTGGCGAGCTACCCTAAGCTTTTTCTGTTCAAAGCCGTGGATGTAGAAGTTGCAGCCCGCAAATATCGACGTGCCATCAGACAACACAGTCGGCTGCGGAACTACAGGCGCTATGGGAGTCGGGATCGCAGCTGTATGCGCCGCCTGGGGTTCGGGTTCTTCAGTAAAGCCATCTGAAGGTTTGGAGGCAGCAGAATTGGTAGAATCTGCCGGCTTTATACCACCAAGAATAGAGTTCCACACAGAAGCATGTTGTGAGCCCAACTTCATGCTGGCAGTTTTACGTAGCTTTCTAAGCTTCGTTTCGGTGCCTTGTGAGTCGACTGTAGGTCTCTTGCGCTTAACATTTTCACGTGGGACATAGGCACCAACTCCTTGCTTTTCGGGTGGAAGCAGCGGACTGAAGCAGCTTTCCTCGAGAATCATGCCACGTTCAATGGATTGTGTGAGCCATGATACTGAGACGGTGTATAGCCCCCAAGCTATTGCTGCATCATACTTGCGCCCAGTAGGCTTTGAAACAATCAAGTGCGTAGCGGCCTTGGTGAGTTCACCTGTATAGATGCCGCCGTTGTTCTCAATGAGCTTGCGTAGCCGGACACGTTCCTGGCCTGTAAGAGCGAATGGTGGTCAGTATAGTACAAGAGGTTCCTTGGAGCAGAGAGACTCACTGTCCTCAATTCCTGTCAGGCATACACGGAGCTGCCCACGTTCCGTCACTATTGGCTGGCCATCGTCTGTATTGGTAGTGACTCCATTTGTTTCCAGAGGGAGGAGCTGGTACTGTTTCTCCAGAGCTGGAAAATCAAACTGATCGGCACGCCACGCATCTCTGACGGCGTTGATCCAGGCGGGATCCATGGCTTTGACATCCGGGCGTGCACGTGCAACATGGCGGTACTTGGGTGTGTCGTACTTTCCGACGAGGAGATGGGTGACGTCGGGAGTCAGATCGTATATATGTTCGCCGCCGAGCTGTTTTACCGCGAGAGCAATGGTTTCCTACAGATAGCGTGTTAGCTGGGTAGGTTGGAGGTGGAGGCGGAGGCGGTGATGGATGCATGGAGCTTGCAAGAAGACTGGGGGGCGCACTCTTTCACAGACTGGCAGACTTGTGCAGCAGATGGTGACACCAGTCAGCGGACTGGTCGAGTCGGATTCGTTGACATCATTGTCGGCGTCGGCATTAGACATTGTCGGTGCTGGAGCAAGCAGGAAGGGGAAAAGAGGAGAGGGGCCGTAAGGTAGATGGGTTGGCGATTGGGGCAGAAGAGGCTCTCGGAGTGGTATGGTTGGCCGTGATTAGGTCGGGCAGCGTGGATAGAGGCGAGGGTGGTGAGGCCGAGAACGAAGAAGCAGGTATCACGATAGCAACGGATATTGACAAATAAACAATCTCCCGATAACTCGACGCATAGTTATCATGCTTTTTTTAAAGTGGTTTTTGGCACGCTGCAAGACGCGTTGGCTGCAGGGTCTGGTCGCTGAAAAAAGCTCGCACGGTCTTTTGGCGGTGGTCGAGGCCCATGGAGGTGCTGGGGGCTACAGTGCCTACCATGTGCAGCACTGTCCTGCAGCTTGTGGCTAAATGGCAACTTTGACGACGTCAGAGCCCCACTCCGCTGTACTGTGCTGAGTTTCCAGCCTTGTCACCTCACAGCTGATTTGGCTTAGGAGGGGTACGGCCAGCTTTGTTTCGTCTCTGTTGTACATTCGAATAACACTTGGACACTGCGCGTGTGTCATTTTCTCTTGTTTATATCCCAATTCTATTTTATTTGCCGGTCGCGGATCCCGAAACGCCCTGTTCCGCTGCCGCCAATCTCCCTCTTCGACGCCATTTCCACGTTTCCCCGTGCCGAGCCAACACCGACCACATTCCAGGCTACGGGGCTGTCGGTGTCCCACGATCTTGTTTTTTTCTATCCCAATATATACAATCCTCTCGCCATGCCGTCCTCGGCGGCGGTGCGGTCCATGACCAGCCAGTTCCAGATGATGACGGGGGACTCGGAGAGGACAGCTACCAGGGTATGTGTGTCTCTTATACATAGGACGGCCAGGCTGGGACGGTGGAACAGGCAATGGAGTTGATTGGCATGGTCATATTAACGGGAAGATTGCAGTTTTTAAAAGCGGCGAACTACAACATGAACGAAGCCATGAAAGCGTGAGTCTGCTCCTGTATTGTGCTTGAATGCGACAGCCTGTGATCGCCGGCCAAAGAAGCCGGGATGTGACATCGTGGGGCCGAAGGGGTTGCCGAGATTCTGGGGTCGTAAAGCGGCACGGTCACAGTGGCGCAGCCACAGCGACGGTGCTACCCGATTCTTGTGCTTGATTGCTGCTACCAGTGTAGTAGCCTCGGGTGATATCAATACCATGGACGAATGACTCGGCAGCCACTTTGGTAGTCTCGCCAACGGCTCTAGTGGCCTGTTAGCAATAGGCCAGTGCGGTGCGGTGCGTGCAGGTAGAGGTAGAAGTAGAGGGGGGCAGCTGTCTCTTGAGATCATCCGGCTTCATCTGCGCAAAACTGCCACTATGGTTTTCATTCATTGAATATCTCTGGCCGTCCTGTGTCTTGTATCCTTCTTCTAGACTGGCCCTCTTTTGGTTCAGCAACCGACTCCCGCCTTCTGTGTGGTTTCTTCGCCCCCATCCCCATCCCCATCCCCTGCCCTCTCTTTGCTCCCATGCCTTCACACGTGGATGAAGACCGGTGTTATATCTCGTCGGCCTTGGCCTTTGAATCAAACCCCAACGTCACTGTAGTCACGACACTCTGTTCTCTTCTGGAGCCCGAAACTTGTAACTAACGGGGTTGTTCATCACTAGCTATGTGGCCGCCAACAGCAAGTACTCGGTTGAAGTACCTCTAAACCAGATCTTTGACAGCCTTCGGGGCAAATCTGATCCCAAAGACTCTATTGGCATTGAATCTTCCATGAACTACTTGACTGAAACTCTTTGCGTGAACCTGGAAAATGCCGAGATGTTTGTGGCGTTGGAAGCTGTGCGCGCGCCTTCGATTGGCCAAATCACACGCCAGAGCTTTGTTGACGGCTGGATGGCAAAGAAGTGGGTAGCCTGCCTGTATCTGGCTCATTTCTGAGGAAGCGCCTCTACTAACAGCCACTAGTGTTCCTGTTGACAACAAAGCCCACGCAGCCTGCATTAGAGATTGCACTGCCGCGCTATCCCGCGATTCCGCATACTTTAAGACAGTATACCGCTACGCCTTTGTTGTAGGCAAGGAGCCGGATCAAAAGTCTCTCAGTCTAGAAAACGCCGCCATTTACTGGACCATGCTTTTCACAGCACCCGGCTGGGAATGGAAGACGTCCAAGCACAACTGGCTTGATCTGTGGCTAGAGTATCTCAAGGAGCACTACTCACGACCCGTCAACAAGGACATGTGGAACCAGACGCTGGAGTTTGCCCGCAGGGCTGTCGAGGACGAGACGCTCTCGTTTTGGAGTGAGGACGGCGCTTGGCCTAGTGTTATTGACGACTTTGTCGCGTGGTTCTACGAGAAGTTTGGAGACCCACGGAAGAGGGGGGACTATGAGGAAGATGAAGGATCGGACTAGATGGCCAACACCATCTAGCTGTAGCTGGAGCGTCAATGATACCATAGGAAAGTTTAAATCAAGCTGAAGAACAACAAGACAATTGCCAAGGTGTAGTTAGTAGTTGAGGCATCTGTATGTATGTATGTATGTATGTATGTACATACATCCTTGAACCTAAAATGTCACATGGATGGGACACGCCGTCTTTGCATCGCCATATGCTGGCAGCAAAGGAGATCAAGGCAAAAAGAAACATGGTAACTAGTTAAAACAAAAAAAAAAAAAAAAGTACAGTCATGATATAATACAGATCGGAAGACATGTACGGCGGTGTACAAGATAGACCTCGCTTGGACTTTTCCGCCGCTACACCTCCCTATTTGAACACCTTCTATTCTTCCTCTTTTCTTCTCATGCGGTTCTCTTTCATTGCTGCTCTTTGCCGCTATTGCCCCCAACACTCCATATTTAGGCCTGTCTATTGTTTCCAGTTGATTGGGCCGTATTTGACGAGGCTGCTCAGTTTTCCGTCACCGAGTTTTACATGGCCTGACCGCACAACTCGCGGATCCAAGTGCATGTTGTTGCGAATGGCCTCGTGCACGCTCGTCGACGAGTCGTAGCGCATGACAAAGTAGTGGCCCTGGCGGTGCTGGATCTGGTGACGCACAATCGGGTTCGGCAGGTCGTACACGCCCCAATTAGCGACGGAGCGCACGACACCGCCGCCGTTGAGAATGATTTGGCCGACGGCTAGGGCGATTCTGATGGCGGGGTCGAATAGAAGTTGTGGTTAGCGACATGGACGGCATAAAGCGAGGGGCTCGTAGAAAGCGTGCGTATTTGGGCTAGGGTGCATTGATTCAGCCGGCATTGGGATCGGAGTCGGAGTCGGGATCGGTCGTGTGGTGGGTGACAAACCGAGGACGCGGAGGCCGAAAACTTACTCTTTGACCTCGGCAAGCTTGCCGGGTCGCACCTGCGAAATGGTTAGTATGCAGAAATAAGACTTTTGCCAGAGTAAATAGTGTAGATCCTTACAATTCCAACCATCTCATAAAGCATCTTGTCGGCGCGGGTGGTCGTCTGTCTCTTGAACGCGGCTGGGAGGTCGGGACGGGGCGCAAAGCACCGCAAGAAAGATGCGGATGGAAAAGTCGCTGGGGTCCACTGTTTCTGCCACGTGACTTTGTGTGACGGTATTTTGTGAACCCCGGTGTGTGCATAGTAGGGACCCCGCTATTCTGGAGCTCCCCAGACCCTGTCCCCAGACAAAGCCGAATGTCTTGGTGGTCTGCCAGCCATTGGCCAATAGAAGACGAGACATAGTGAGAGCTCCAGGAGCGAGCGCTCTCACTCTGAGCGAACTCCGAGCGAGTGCATCTTTTGGCCTGGTCCAATAGTTTTGGTTCTTGCATGTTTTTTTCCGCTTCAGATTTCGACCTGCAGTGTTTCATTCTCCCTCGCAAAAAACCCCGTCCATGAGCTTCCTTCAAACAGCCAGAGCTCTGCGGTTGTCGAGGCATGTCGGCCGGGTCACTCTTCAGCTACCGGCGGGAGCGCTTCGGAAGCTGAGCTCCACCGAAAGCCTGGATGTAACGAGGGCGCGGCAGTTCTGCGAGTCAAGAATAAGGTCAGTCTGGGAGACAGCTCTTCCAGTCCCCCTCCCACACACTATATAATATCGCCAACATTCAACTCTAATTTCTGTCGTTCCTCGCAGTCACCAAGATCGGGATGCAAACCTTATCCGCCGCTTCATTCCCCGTCCGGCCCAGGACATGTACCTTGCCCTGCGCGCTCTCAATCTTGAACTCGTCCGCCTGCCCGAAATTGCACACACACCCGAGCTGCGCACTCTGCGCGCTGTTTTTTGGCAGGATGTTATCGAACAAACATTTGCCGGCAAGCCGCCCCGTGAGCCTGTGTGCGTCTTACTACGACACGCCTTGGACTCTCTGCAAGACCGCGATCCCGACGCTTCCCTAGCGACCCTCCGGTTTTGGACAAGTCGTTTGGTGAAGATGCGTCGTCGGTACATGGACAATCGCCCGTTTGTCAACATGGCAGCGCTAGAGGAGTATGCCGAACATACGTACTCAAGCATCATGTACGCTACGTTGGCCGCTGCTGGAGTTCAAAGCACCGTCGCAGATCATCTCGCTAGCCACGCGGGCAAAGCATGCGGCATTGTTGCCGTGCTCAGGGGTGTTCCAGTTCTTGCAGCGCCGCAAAAGACTCAAGGTGGCGCAAAACGAAAAGAGCCCGTTCTGCTTCTCCCGTTAGATGTTTTGGCGGTGCATGGAGTACGTGAGGAAGAAGTTTACAGATTGGGCCCGCAGGCCGATGGGTTCCGCGATGCAATATTCGAGGTGGCTACGAGGGCAAACGACCATTTTCTCACGGCGCGCGAGATGCTAGGCAATCTCAAGCAAGGGAAAGACGCCGGTCATGATTTTGAGCATGGCGATGAGGAAGGCCATGCCCATGAGGCTCTTGACCCGTCACAAGAGTGGCGGGCAATCCAACGAAGTTTTGGGGTATTTATAGAGGCAGTCCCGGCGGGCGAATATCTCGCTATGCTGGAAAAAGTCGACTTTGATCCGTTCAAAGTGACGGCAAGCTGGAAGGTGGCATGGCGAGTCTGGCGGTCATTGTCTAACGAGACAATCTAGGTCACCCGCCTTAGGGTTATGTGCAATAGAGGGTTTAAGGGGAGCAAAATGATCATGTGATGGCGCGTAAAGTGGATTAACACGTCGCGTGAAGTCTCTACGCATTTTATGCATCCTGCCTACAGTATTTATACAACTATACAT
Organism: Berkeleyomyces basicola; assembly: GCA_003671435.1. Lineage (NCBI taxonomy): Eukaryota > Fungi > Ascomycota > Sordariomycetes > Microascales > Ceratocystidaceae > Berkeleyomyces > Berkeleyomyces basicola. The sequence goes on along the minus strand of PJAC01000026.1, from coordinate 34,778 downwards.
CCACATGCTGAATAGTTGACGAGAAACGACATGTCCAGCTTTCGATGTCTGTTTGATAGTTATAGTCGCGATACCATTGCTTCATTTTCGAGTCAGCGATTGTTGCCGTTCTAGAGTGTCCAGACTGTTCTTCCGAACTCCCTGACTTCTTGGCTCCCACCCCCTCTTGTTTCTATCTGTTGTCTTTTCTTTGTTCTTTACAAGTCTACTTTTCTAGCAATAGAGGTCATTATATCACATCACGCTTTATGAATACACGACGCTCGTTTAACGACAAAATACCCGATCCCACACATCTACCCAATCACAGCTACCAACCGGCCATGTCCGACATTTCGGAACCGCCTTTGAAACGGGCGCGCATAAAGGCTGAAGACAACGATGTCTCGACGCCGACACCTCCCGCTGCCGACATCACAGAATTATATCTCGTGCCCATTGGAACCCAGCGAAAGCCTCCTGTGCCCGTAAGCCCTGAGCGAAAGCCAATGCGCTTTTTCGTGAAGCAACCTACTTCGACACAAGCCCTGCTGGCTCAAACAGTTCCGGCTATTAAACCTGACACAATTTCTCAACCTACCCTCGTCGTAGAGCGCAAGCCAAAACGATTCTTCACCACGTCTCCCTCTGCTCAGCATGTGTCTTCACCAGCAATAACGCAAGATGCCAAGCCAGACATTGCGTCTATTGCCAAACATGTACCCGTGCGACCAGTCCAACCAGTATCCTTACCAGCCGATGACGATGATTCCCTGTTTGTACAACAGCGAGATACCAGTCCCCAACCAAAGTCCCCCGATGCGACTGTCGCCTTTGATGAGGCAACATTTGAAGCCTTTGTCGGCCAAAAGGTCAAACGCACTACACTAAACCTTCTGCGCGATCATTGTGGCAATAACCTTGAGCTGGCAGTCAACATGTTTTTCGATGGCACATGGCGAAGTTTAGAGGCAACACAGAAGCGATCTGTGCAGAATGCCAAAGTTAACTCAGTGGCAGCTACATTGTGGCGTGACCTGCCAGCTTGTGAAGCACAGCCAACAGCGCGGTATATTGGCTCTTTTGGTGTCGAGGGCTGGGCTACACGGAGCGGCACGAATCTAGTCAAGTATGGTGACGTGGTGAACATTGAGAGACACAAAATTACCCACCCAAAGCTAAAAGGTGCTGCGCTGAGAGGGGCAAAGCAAAAGGTTGACGTCGTGGTACGGTTCACAAACAAGGCTGGCCAGGAAGTCGGGCGGCTTGCCAAGGAAGCGGCTGTTTGGATCTCAACTCTGCAGGACCAAAAGGTGGCTCGATTTGAGGGCACGGTGGTCTATGCGCCGGATCGGCTGCGCACTAATGACACTGTATTCATCCAAATGCGTGCGGAGCTCTTGAGCTCGGCGTTTGATCATTCCAAGTTTCAGGGGCCAGACACATCGGCACGTGGCGTGTTTGAACATGAAGAGACAACCGAAGAACGGGGGCTGAGGCTGCGGCAGGTGGCATTGGTGAAACTTTTCACCGAGATAAACCTATCACCCGTGTCAACCGGAGCAGCAGGCAAAGAAAAACCAAACACCAAGGATCTACGAGAGGGTTTACTCAAGGCTGTCGAATTAGACGAACAGGGCGTCAAGGCCAAGGAAGCGTCTCCCAGCACTCAGAACCTTATATCTCTCTCACAGGCGGCTGAGCCCGAGGAGGGGCAAGTTCTAGAGCAGGACCAACTTGACGCTTTATATCGCAAGGCACAGTCCTTTGATTTCAATACACCAAAAGCAACACCAGCAGATACATTTGCCATGGACTTGAGGCCGTATCAACGCCAATCGCTGCACTGGATGATTAGCAAAGAAAAGGATGAAAAGACACATCGCGAGCTTTCACTGCATCCTCTCTGGGAGCAATACGAGTGGCCAACAAAGGACAGTGACGGCAAAGATGTTCCATGTATCGACGGTATTGACAAATTCTACGTTAATCCTTACAGTGGCGAGATGTCGTTGAAATTCCAGGCTCAAGAACAAAACTGTCGTGGTGGTATCTTGGCTGACGAGATGGGTCTAGGCAAGACCATTCAGATGCTCAGTCTTGTGCACTCGCATCGCCCCGGGTGGCGCGAACAACAGACTAGATCGGAGAGTAGTCCTGATGTTGGAGAAAAAGAGAGTTCTCCCGCGTCTGGCGCCCAAACCACGTCTGTGTTTGATATCCTCACAACCCCACAAGCAACCATCCAGCCTGCGCCATTAACAACACTTGTGATTGCGCCCATGTCACTGCTTGCACAGTGGCAAAGTGAGGCTGAAAAGGCCAGTAAGCCTGGCACCATCCGGACATATGTCTACTACGGCGCCGAAAAGAACGTCAATCTTCAGGCCATGTGCATGTCACTTTCCTCGGCGCCCGATGTGGTCATCACGTCATATGGTGTGGTACTGTCTGAGTTCTCGCAGCTGGCAGCCCGGAACGGCGACAAGACGTTCCACAATGGTCTATTTTCAATAAAATTCTTCCGCATCATTATTGATGAAGCGCACACCATCAAGAATCGCATCAGCAAGACAGCTAAAGCATGCTACGGGTTAGCTGCTAATCACCGCTGGGTTTTGACGGGTACTCCCGTGGTCAATAGACTCGAGGATTTGTTTAGCCTGGTCCGTTTCCTTGGGGTTGAACCATGGAACAATTTTTCATATTGGCGGACCTTTATCACGCTTCCGTTCGAGGCGCGTAATTTTGTGCGGGCATTGGACGTTGTCCAGACTGTGCTGGAGCCACTGGTTATGCGTCGGACGAAGGACATGAAGACGCCGTCTGGTGAGCCGTTGGTACCACTGCCTCCAAAGATTATCGAGATTGTCGAGGTTGAGTTATCCCAGACAGAGCGTGACATTTATAATCACGTGCTGGCCATGGCGCAAAATAGTTTATCAGAGAACATGGCCAACGGCACGGTACTCAAAGCCTATACTAGTATTTTTGCGCAAATTTTGCGTCTGCGTCAGGTGTGCTGTCATCCTGTGCTAGTGCGAAATCAAGCCCTCCTCGCCGAAGAGGCCGATCAAGCGGCACGAGCCGATGCTTCAGATGGCCTGGCTGATGATATGGACCTCGACCATTTACTACAAAAGTTCGTAGCCGATGTCGACCAAGACGCTGCCAGTGAGAGCTCCAAGGCTAATAGCTTTGGTGCTCATGCGCTCGAGCAAATCCGGAAAGAAGCCGAGGCCGAATGTCCCATCTGCACTGATGAGCCCATGGAGGAACAGACGGTGACTGGCTGCTGGCACTCGGCATGCAAAAAGTGTTTACTTGAGTATATGCGGCATGAAACTGACAAGGGGCGACAACCGCGTTGTGTCACCTGCCGCCAGGTCATCAATACTCGGGAACTCTATGAAGTTGTGCGGTACGACGACGACGACGATTTTGAAGAGGTTGAAGCTGCAGATGGAACTGTGCAAAATACTAAGCCCAACACGCGCATCAGTCTGCAGCGCTTGGGCTCACACGACTCGTCGTCAAAGGTCGTGGCACTGGTCGCAAATCTACAAGCCCTGCGCAGAGAGGACCCTAAATCCAAATCGGTCGTCTTCTCGCAGTTTACCAGCTTCCTTGACATCATTGAGCCGGCCTTGAAGCGCGCGCGCATGCACTTTCTGCGTCTGGACGGCAGCATGGCGCAAAAGGCACGTGCGGCCGTCCTTGGCGAATTTGCTGCATCCAAACGTTTCACCGTACTGTTGCTGAGTCTCAAGGCTGGCGGTGTCGGTCTCAATTTGACTCAGGCCAAGACTGTGTATATGATGGATCCGTGGTGGAGCTTTGCTGCGGAAGCACAGGCTATTGACCGTGTACATCGGATGGGTCAGACGGCCGAGGTCAAGGTCTACAGATTCATTGTCAAGCGAAGCGTCGAGGGCCGCATGTTGAAGATCCAGGACAGGAAGAAGTTTATAGCGTCAAGTCTGGGAATGATGGGCGAAGAAGAAAAGAAGATGGCACGTATTGAGGATATCAAGGAGCTATTGGGGAGTGGGTAGAACTAGAACGGCAGAAAGACCCGGTAGATGCAATAGTATACAGGGATTTCTCATTATACAAATGACCTCGTTATATACATTAAAATTATTGGATATACAGGCGCGATAGACGCCATCGCGGCCTTTCAATAAGCGCCGAGTCCCCACTTCTTCTGCCGACCTCTTGTTTTGATGCCTCTCATTTCCTTGCTCTCTCTCTCTTTTCAAGCCTCATTTATCTTTTTCTGTCATCGACTGCCAATGACTTAGCTAAGCAGATCTATCAGCTCTATTATTCTTATTGTATTGTGTATTCTCACAGCCTGCCTCCAGCCTGTCTGTTGTATCTTCAATCCCGCCGCCTTTTCGACTTCACCGCCTTTTCCTTTGGCCTTTGATACTGGCATCATAGTGCAGCCTGTACCCCAGAACCTCAATCCATCATCTTTTAACACAAGCAGCCCACATCTATTCTACTCCTAACATGTCGAACTATGGCGCCTACCGGATTCCCGGCCGGCCTGATGTGGCGCTCTTCCAGTTTGGCGATATGGATGTCTTTTGTGTTGGCGACCACCCCACCCATGCCGCTCTTCCGTACTCCCGTCGCTTGCTTGTTATCGAGGCCATTATCCAGCAAATGATTATCGGTAGCGCTACATCGTCTAATCTTTCTCTCTGTCCTCGCATGCTAAACATGCCTTTCAAGTCCGGCACTGGCGTGATATATGCCTATGGTGTCAACAGGGCCTCTCCACCACCTGCAGACAAAGAAATGACTACAGAAACCTCTCTGCGTCCCCAAAATGCGTCTTCCTTCCGCTGTAGACCGCTCCTAATCTCAGTGCGTTTCGATAGCGGCTCTTGTGCTTTTGCCAAGCAAGCGGAACTACCACCTGGCCGCTTCCGCCAACTCTATGACGGCATCATGGCCATATATCGCCGCGCTGCCCCGCGTTGCAGTTGCAAGTGTCCGTTCTGCTGTAGAACATGTGGACGTCTTGCTGACAAGCGCGCGTCGAAAGACTGTGGCAGAAATGCCCGTGTTCGGACGCCGCGAATGGATAGCCTTATGCGGGCCTTCTTATCTCCAATTGCGATTGACATGACAAGCTCTGCACTGGGCAGAAGTGAGGCTATGAATTTGTCGACTCTTATGTCCATGTCGCCGCCTCTATTGCGCGGACCCGATCTCCGGACCGCAGGTCTGCTCAGCACCGGTACAGAAGAAGCCACGAACCAAGGTAGGGATGAGTCGGTGTCTACGTCGGCCTGGACCTTTAATCTTCCTCTGAGAACAGTCTCACACTCTACAACGACAACCCAGGCAGTGGGCCAATGAAGAGACAGTGAGGAAGCTTTTCGTGATATCCTGATTATTTCAAGGGAAAACAGTACCATAGGGATGAAACTTGCAGCAACACTAAACATGATATACAGCGTTGTTTATTACACATGGTTATGAAGGCCACGAAAATGAAATTCCGTCTTGGAGTTGGAAATGTAAACCTATTTTGGGGTCTTGGATGAAACTGCATCATTATAATATTCTAGTCTACTCCACGAGATCCTTATTCAAGGAATCATTCATGCCAGAATAATTCCATTCTCTCAACACTCGTGTCAGTTCCGACTTTGTCCTTAGTCCATGTTCAGTTGCCATGTAATGACGGCATAAACTCGAATGAAATAGTTTTACAGTTTCCCCAATGGAATGAAATACGTAAATAATGAGGATGCGCATCCTCGCCTAGCTGCCTTCTGTCTTCTCGCTGATACGTCCAATTGTTCGAAATATGCGAGCTTGTTCAGGCCCTCTCTGATTTTCATCTTATAATCAACCTTGAACAGTTGTTATCAGCTTGGACCGTCCGCTACAAAGACGTCTCAACGTCGCCTGTTACCACAGTTGCTTGGATGATCTAAAAGGTTTATCATGGACCATCCCCATGTCCCGCCACCAAGAGTTGTCTTGTCAGAAACAACAATATAGTTGGTGGGAGTATTTTGGCATTTATCGCTATGACAGTTGGACATGATTAGTTGGTACAGACATAGCGAACAAGTCTACAACATTGTGGCCTAACTAAGAGATGTTGACGAGGTCTGAAGTACTGTACGCGAAGAGTTCTACTATATAGTTCTAGGTTAATATTCCCGTAGAAACCACAACCCGAGATTGCTTTAGGCCGCGTCTCCCGGGCTACATATCAGAGAACCCGTGGTAGATATAGTCATTCCGGGAAGGAATAAGTAGGGCTACACAGAAGTTGACGACGGTGTAACCCCAATTCACTTTTGGTGTAGTTAAGGTCTAGCCCTTTAGTCAGTTACATGAATAGTTGGTCTCCTACTTTCTCATCAAGCTTCAAATTGTTCTATTGGACTTTTGTTCCATCCTTTTCTTAGCAACATGTTCTACCCAGGTCCTGCATGATTCTGCGCATCGGCTTTTTCCGCACAAAAGTGACACTTCATCTTCGTGTCTCAGTAACCAACTATTCAACCACTGGAAACACCCTCGTGGACATGAAGGACCAATTTTGTCAAGTCGTGCCACGTTTTCCCGCCCAAAAAAATGTTTCAATGACAGCGACAGACGGCAACCAGGACACAAAAAGGCGTTCTTTTATCTAGCCTGCAAACAGTTCAAACGGGTGCCAACCAAATTTCCTTGTCCAAACAGTTATACCACTCCCTCCAACTTTTCCTTCCATCCTTTATTTTTTCTCTTTCATCCAACCAACTCTCCAACTGTGAGACATCCATCAAACAACCACTATCACTTCCATTATTACCTTCAATTTTCTTTCGCCTTCATTCTTCGAAAAGGTTCACCAGCACACACCAATTTTATATGAGCTATTTCACAGGCCGCGGGAGACGAGGCGCTGTGTCTGGTAAGATATTCTCCTCCAAGTTCTATCCTCCGATTGAGTCATACACGCACTCTTTCGACGACGCGGCACCATTCTAACTCTCTCAACTCCTACTAGTAACGAGATCTTTGGCGACGCTATCGACAAGCGGACTGAGCCCTGTCCGCGAAACAAACCGCCTGAGAATAGGGACTCTCCGCGCCTCTCCTGCCAGCCCAAGGCTCGGGCAGGGCGCCATGTCAACTCCCACCAGCGAGGTGGGGAGTGATGATATCCTGGCTGGCTCAGAGTCAGGAACCATTGTCGCGCAGGCTGAAGGCCTACCAAGTGGAGTGTCCGTTTCTGGACGCTCATCGTCCGTGGGCGTAGCTAGAGGTGCGCCCACACTATCGCGGGATGGGGCGCTTGATTTCGAACGGAGAATCCAGCCTCCGGCAGATCCCCTCGCTCAACGGGGGCGAGTAGAGCGCTGGGCCAGGGATCTCCCACAGGCCCGTTCTGAGGATGGAGAAGATTGGGCTCCGAATAGCCCTGTCTTGTCCGAGTTTGGCCATGCTGCCGAAAGAGGGAGACAGGCTAGGGAGAACGTGGCTGAACCACGGGGCCACGGTCATGGCCTGGCCAACCTGATGGTTAGCCACAGGGTTGAAGGAAACCGGTTCCCCAACCACCCCCGGCATAGTGGTGCCGCTTTTGCTCAGCATGTCCACGGACAGGAGCAAACCGTCGAGGCAGCGCGCAGACGGCATGACGCTGCTGACCTTCAACCCGCCGCTCCACCTGCAGTGCTTCTCTGGGGTCAGCCCACAGACATCTTTGGCAGACCCTATGGGTTTGCCGCTGCCTATGGCCACCCAGCAGGACATGCTCACCACGGTACGCATGGATTGCCCATGAACCCCCACCAGGGCGAGCATGTGGTTTGGCTCAATCGTTGCCAATGGTGTCGCATTTGCGCTGGCCCTATCTGCTGCCGTGGTATGGTCTGCAACCACTGACGTCCATTCAACCAATAGACGAATGAAGCTCAAGGGTTGATGTATCACGTGAAATACATAGGTACAAACAAAATAAAATCTTGGATGCGTGGGTCTTCGGGTTGAGTGGCCCGAGAAAGCTAAATGATCCTTTTCGCATGTGAGGCCCAATGAGTTTTTTGATCCTTACCTGCGACGCTCACACAGGCTTGACGCAACATGTAGTGTGACGATAATGAAGTTTGACCAGTTGTGACAGTAGAAACTGTTTGTTTGTTTCTTTGTTTTTGCCTGGTCTGTTGTAAGGTTAAACAATGGATCTGACCAGACACGGGAAACATTCTTCATTGCATATTAGCTGCATTCCAGACTGTGCTGGTCACTGGCCAACAAACATGACAGCCAAATGTAGAGACAAAACAAAGGAATCATTTGGAATCGCCGGTATAAAACTCGTCTTCTGGCTCTTTGCCAGTCTCTCCAACCAACTAGCCAAAGCCATCTCATCTCTTCTTTATCTAGCCCCCTGTTTGCTCGATGAAACAATGACCTCAAAAGCAACACAATCAGTCTCGCCGTTTATCGCCTACTCCGAATCCCAAACAGACACGATGAATAAAAACTCCAACACAAGCATGGGACAAGCCCAGCGGCCTCTCTACATCCACCGCCGGCTGATGTCTCCTGGCCCGACCTCAACACCAACAAACTACTCGTACCCTTTTACAAACATCGGACGAAAGCCTCACCCAAGAAACGGTTACGGCAGAGTCCCCGCCCAGCCAGAGCAATCCTGGCCGCAAGCGTCAACCGCTCCATACGCAGAAGGCAATGTGGCTTCAACTGTCACTATTGTTCCAGCCCCACGTGTCATTGTCAGGGAACAAGGGCCAGCATCGACAGCATCTCTTCGGGGAGGTCCGCTTGTAGGGCCGAGAGAAACAGACACAAGCATGTTGATGAGCGCAGACGCACTTCTAGGATCCAGATCTGCCTCCTCTCAATCACGCCGCAGCTCGTCAGGGGTATCAAGCCAGGGTGAGACCGGAAGTAGCCAGGGGCAGTACACACCAGCAACGTCGCCATCTAGCACATCTTCGTTTCAATTCATGACACAGCAAGCTGACGTGACAATGATATATGTTGGAGAATGAAGAGGGCTCTACGCAAAACACTTGGTATGATGTGTGTTTGATTTTGAGATGAATTTTCGCAGAGGCAAACTAGAGCATCTTCTGGCAAGCACTGGTAATTCTGTTTGGGGGCTTTGTTTGCCTGAAAAGTCTCTTACGTGATTGTCTCTGGTTCTGTTGATGGGGCATCCTAGACATCTGCAGCATAACCAGGCTTTTTCCTTAGAGCACTTTTAGTGAGGGTTGATGAACAGTAATATAATTCTTCTATAACTATCTTTTAGCTGTACGTCATAGACATGTTTCTTCAATCTAGTCATTTATCTTGATAGTTTCGTTTCGGTGTAGCCGTTCCGAAAAAGATTTCATGGTCAGAATGCCCTCTCTAGCTTTTGGTTATATATCAACACTTCGCCTTCCCAGTGCTTCAAACTTTCGCCCATGGAAAATCAACACACTCAACCATAACTCTCACTCTGTCAATCCTCCACACAATATTTCAGTCTCCTCTAGGTCTGAATTTTCTCAAGTCTCTCTTCATAACCGCTCCCCTTCAGAACGCCAGGCTACAACAATTGCTGCTGTTCTTGGATGTCTTGCTGTTCTCATAGCCGCCTCTATCACAGTCCTCGTCATCTTCAGTAACAAGAAGACAGCACCAAGTAAATCTAGTTCTAGAGCTAAGGCTTCTAAACAGATCAAGTCTCGTGCCTCTCACCGGCGACGCAACGACAGCCGCCGCCTACGAGAAATTCATCGCGCCGTGCTCCAGGCCGAGCCCGAAATCTACCACGGGCCTACGTGTCTCCCGGAATTCCCTCACTCGGTTATCTTGGCATCACCGGGAGACTGGACCATGAACCAAGCTTACATGGGCAATTACGCCTTTCAAGAAATGTATCCTCAACAGAGGTCACATCTGGACCCTGTACAACTGGTTTTCATTCCCGAGCCTCCCGAGTGTGCGTTTCCCCAGGAGCTTTTCCAGCTCGCAGAGCCAGTCGTGATTTCGGTAGGAAAGGTTAACAGAAAATATCCCTTTCAGAAGACAACCAAGTACACTACCGATCAGGACACCAATGAATATATCCGCCAATACCAGTGGTATAATTTCAATGCCAACCGCCCTAGATACCGCTTCGAAAGTGATCAAGGTCACAGAAACCAGCAACGTAATCAAGACAGGGCATTCTTTGCCTCTCCGTACATGGAAAACGATGTTGAGACAATTCGGATCGTAGAGCCACCTGATGAAGAAGCCGACCTTTCAACAGAGCGCCAAGAACCCAGCCAAAATAAAGCCTCGACTACCCCTTCAAAAACTGAGGAGAGTACCCAGCCCAAGCTGCTTGAAATAGTGGACGATGAAGACCTATATCCTCATGTGTTCCATGCGATAACTTGGAAGCCCACCGACAAAACAAGCAAAAAAACAAAGAAGAATAAAGGGGACACCCCATCTCAAACATCATCACGCTCTTCAAATAAAAGCTCCTCGTCATCGAGATCACATTCGAAACCTCGAAAGACTTCTGACATGCCTTTGTTCTGCTTGCGATTATGGTTTGGGCCACTGAAGTCCAAAGGAAATAAAGGCGGTTGGTAGCATCCGAAAGGCTACAAATACAGGATACTATTTATGGTGCAAATGTATTGTCGCTGAAGACTTTGCCTAGTTATCTTGACTACTTATTCAGAAAAAGCAAAACAAAAAAAGACTTGATTGCAAGACTATTGGCAAGTGTTACTTCCAGTGAGACAATTCGAGATCATGGTATGTTCTACATTACATGAGATCCTTTTCCTGTGTGTAACCATGTAGGTGATGCTTCGCCGTAGGGTTTGTGACCCTAGGGTTCTTGCTAGCTTCCACGAAGTTGAGCCGCCTAGTATTGGCATTTGGCCTAACAACATGCTACCAATACTAGTGTGCAAATGCAAGTGTGAATCTAAACTCGGGGCCGAGCTTTTGGCCGAGCTCTAGACCAGGAACTCGTACGTTCGCCAGAACTAAAACATTCTTTTCGACACGGTAAGCTGACATGGTGTGGTGTACCTTGGCCATGGCCTGGCCTGGCAAGTAAGTGTCTGTTGTGTGGTGCTTTCGACGGGGCAATTTCATTCTTGCTACAGGTTAAACTGGAGGTTGTCGTTGAGTCTGGACTAGGCTTAGCGAGCTGTTGTGCACCCTGTTCTAGTTGTACGGGCTCGCTGAGCCTCAAAATTTAGTAGAAACGTCAGTGAAACGGGAGACTCGCAGAGCCTCAATTTCTTTTGGTAACTCATTTATGTCAGATTTTTCCCAACAGAGAAACCGGATACGTAAACATGTAATCCTAGTATTTTAAACGGCGGCCTGTACAAGTCCTAGCAGAGAACAAAAAGGAAGTGAGCCTAGAGTCAAGACCCTCAAGTAATCTTGCTGGGACAATGAGCTGACGTTCTCATCTGCTAATGTGTCCAGTTCTCCGTTTTATCCCCGCCTTTGAAGTTTCTGAAGGGTCAGGTGAGCATTTTCACCCCAGAACTAAAGCGGTCGCGATTACGGGGGAATGGAAAATGGGAAATGGGCTCAAAAGATCCTAGCTCTCCTTCAGCCGGATCGTAGAGGAAGCTTTTGTCGGGGGAGCAGAGCCTCTTGTCGCTGTTTCCCCTGGCATTGTCTTTTTGCGGCGCGTGTGCGCATGTTTGCTATGACAACGTGTGGAGGAGAATATAAAATTAATATGGAGCGAGAGTTGGGAGCAGTATTGAGTCCAAGTCTTGCGTTATGCTATGCTGTGCTGTGTTGTGCACGGGGAGAAGAGGGCAGACATTGTCTAACAAAGGAAGACGTAAAGAAATCAATGGAAGGAGACGAGAACATGGGCAGGATGCAAGGATAAAAGGAAATTTGGATCAAGCATAGCCTCTGCTTCTACGCTTTTCTCTATTCTGTCGCACAAGATGGGCATAAACGCACGAACTTATATGGTGATGTATCAAGTAGCCAGAGTCGTCCGAGGTTCGGTATGTCTAGGGTTAATTGTGTGTGGCTAACCCAGCTGATGTGCAAGGACATAGCGTGCCACTCATTTGATTGCTAGTCCCGGGATGGCAGATCAGATTGAATTTAATGGGGCTGATCCTCTCGGGCCGAATGCATAAAGACAAGGGTGATTTAAGAGCCTCAGTTTTCTCATTTCCATGTCAAACAGCGTGTTGCTTGTCCTTGTAGACGGATATTGGTGGGTAGAGCTGCATGATTACTACGGGCGAGGGAGAGATGAAGACATGGAAAATGGCACCGGCAACTAGGGAGGGGAGGGGGATACAGAAGAGGAAAACGGAGGCGACACTGAGATTGAACTACTCGGTTAAGCTTGACTGACAAGCGAAGAAGGGGGCTTCTTTTGTTTTGGGGGGGACTTGGGTATAGAAGAAGTCTTATGGGAAGGGTTCTTACAGCAAAAGGTGGTGTGGTATTGGCACTGACGTCAACGTCGGACCAACCCTTGTCTTTTTTGTTTTCGCTCGGGTTTCCTTTTGGCAAATGGTGGTTGGCTGAGTGTCACAATCACACGTTGAGTATCTTTTGTCTCCTCATGATGTTGTCATGACTTGCCACAGCCCTGGACAGGGCAAAAATAAAAATAAAACAGGCATTGAAGACAAATACTCCACGGGGTCGGAAGCCACCACGCAATAAGGCTGCTAGTAGGCATCTCCGGATTTCAACAGCTTGGATCTTTTCCTGTTTTTCAAAACTGGAGAAATCCGGGCTATGCCCTACGCGTCGGGCAAGCAAGGACGAATCCGCAGAAGCAAAAAAGAAACTCAGACCAAAATACCCCATGGGCCGACTCGGGCCTGCTGGTCTGATCGTGACTTTATTCTCTGGGTTTCTGGAGAGAGACAGAGGAGATGGGGGAAGGGAAAGGACGGGGAGGGGGGGTTGAATGATTTGGGGCAAGCGTAGTAGGAGAGCGAGATGGAGAAAAAAAAAGGAAAAGAAAAAGAAAATAAAAAAAAATAAAAGAAGCACCGCGTATAAGCCGAGTCCACCGAAAGGTGGCACAGGGAAAAGCAGGGAAGAAGGAAGGACAATCAATCGGAATAAAGAAGAAAGATGTCCTTTTTCTTTTTTTCTTTCTGTCTGCGCCTGACGTGTGTAGTTTGTGGAGGTTTTCCGGGGGTGGCGGGGAGGAGATCAATAGTCTGGAGTAGGCCCGGATGTCAAGCACAAAAGAAAAGCACGGGGGGAGGAGGACCAACCGATGAAACTGATGGACAGACATGAGAGGCGGGGAAATGGGGATGATCAGGAAATCAGTCATGCGCCATGTGGGAGAGTGTTGCAAGATAGGATGATATGCACACAGAGAACGGCCGAGAGCAGAAGGGGGCGCCAGCCAGTGTCAAAGTCTCGCCGGCAGGTTGACAGCGTCATCGGGTTATATGGAGATGGCGATACGGCGGGCAAGTGGGCGCGACGAGACAAGCCGCTTGCTCAGATGGAGAGAGACGTATGTGTGTGTCTGTCCTGGTCTCTGTATACATGGCTCGACTATATGTTGATATGCACAGTTGGACCTATCTTTCTCGATGTTCTTGTCGGTGTCGTCGTTGTACTTGCTGTCTCCCTTTTCTCTGGCGAGTCCTAGTCACTAACTAAAGAACCAACCGGCCCTTTTTGCAGGGATACAGCCAGATGCAACATGGGACTATCAGGTGCTGCAGTACATGTGCATGTTGTAGGCATGTACCTCGTTTGGCTTCTGCCGCAGAGCCTCCATTGTCCAGGGGAGCGAGATTTTGCAGGCTTTGTTGTGCACGGCACCAAGGGAGGGCCAGAGGGAGGGAACCGGCCGGGTGGGCTTGCGGTAGGGTTAGCCTGGAGCAGGGTTTTGCTCGGTCTTACAAGACACACGGTTGCGTAGTTATACTTTGGACTTTGGCAGCTAGTTAGTTCCGGATGTAACTATGTGTAACTGGCCATGAGGACTTGCTCTTGTCTTGCCATCCACAGAGATCTCCAGACAGCGTTTCCACCTGCAATCAATGCCGCGGAGCAGTGGTTTCGGCATTGGGGAGCCGGGCTGCCAGAGCCTGACGCGTTAGGTTTCCAGGCGATATGATCTGATCTGTCTGTCTGGTGCCCTCGGCCTTGTGGTTGCGCGCAAAATCGAAACCAGTGGGCCCCACAAGCGGACCGAATCTCGGACCATCCGGTGTTATTTGAACTTGGCGGCGCTTCTGCGAGCGCTGGTCTGGTTTGGTAGCTGGTATAGGAGATTTAGGCAGTGCTATATTCGGTCAATTGGAGGGGGTTTTATTGAAGTCGTCGTTGATGCCGGGGATGCTTATTTTAACGTGGGATTAATTAACTGTGTGTTTGTCTGTATGGTTTTTCTTTTTTTTTTTTTTTTCTTCTTTTTTTTTTTTGGGCTGTCTCTCTCTGTCGCGGCAGTCACGTCACGCGACAGGGATTCTACAATAAGGCAAGAAAGAAAGAAAGAAAGAGTAAACAGCCCCGCTCTTTCCTCCCAAAGACCGCTGCCCTTTTTTTTTTAATTTTTTTTTATATTCTTTTTTTTATATTCTTTTTTCGCCCCTCCTCCCAGGCAAAGCCAAAATAATTCGCAGTCGGGCATGAGCGCGCCCGTCTGCCAGGTTGACGTTTGCTCGCTATTTTGCTCCCGGCGCCGTTTCACTGGGACTAAAAGAAGTGTAAAATAACAGCAAAGGATTGAGCACGGCAGAAAAAAAAAAGCAAAAATATACTACAGGCCCAGGCAAGTGCGTGTGTGCCCTTGTCGCTGCGTGGGGCCCCACACGGTGTCAAAGTATTTATGTACGTGAGATCAAAACAACCAGCACTTGCATAAACGCCAAAATAGGCACCTCCGTTGGCACATGACCTGCTGCAAGGTTCCCTCGACAAACAGGCCTTAATCCCGGCAATTTACCGATTTTACCGACCCTCGCGCTTCTTTCTCGGGGGTTCCCCGCCAAACTTGTTAGTGCGCTATGCCGACGCCAATGGGCACCTGCCAAAGTAGTGGTCGTCTTCCCCATTGGGAACCTTCGTTTTCCTAACGTCATGGCAGGCCGAGGGGGCAACTGCCCAGGTCTGGCGGCTTCTTCGTTTGTTGTGGGCTGGTCGCCTTGAATTAATCGCTTTTTATTCTTTTTGGCCCTTGCGCGTCTTCTTTTCTTCCCCACGAACCCGCTCGCCGGCTTCAGCTCGAGAATAAAAGTCTGGAGTCGCCCGCCTCTTCATCCAGTCCGAAAAGTCTGTCTCTTCACTCCCATCCACCATCACTCATCTTCTTCGTCATCATCTCATCTCTGCTGAGTGCCACTTCTTCTTCTCTGTAACCATCCCACCCTCCACAATGGGCTTCCTCAAGAGACAGACCGACCAGGTCGAAAAGGCCGAGCCTTCGTCGTCTGCCAACCCCGATGCCGCTGCCCAGCGCGTCACCTTCATGGCCTGCTTCCTGGGCTGTGTGGCCTCTATCGGTGGTTTCATGTTCGGCTACGTGAGGTGAGCTACTCCGGCGCCGCTCCCGGCCTTCTGTCTTTGCTTTGTCTGCTCTACTAACACAGTCTTCTCCGCTACAGTGGTCAGATCTCCGGTTTCTTCTCCATGCGCGACTACGCCCGCCGCTTCGGTGAGCTCGCCAGCGATGGCACCTACCAGTTCTCCGCTGCCCGCCAGGGTACCATTGTTGGTTTCCTGTGTGTTGGTGCTCTGTTTGGTTCTCTGGTGGCCGGCAAGATCGCCGACACCCTGGGTCGCCGCCTCTGCATTTCCGTCTCCGCCTTCTTCTGCTGCATTGGTACCATTGTCGAGGTTTCTTCTTCCTCCTCGTGGGTCCAGTTTGCCATGGGCCGTCTCGTCACCGGTCTCGGTATCGGCTCCCTGTCCGTCTCGGTCCCCATGTACCAGTCCGAGTCTGCCCCCGCCATCATCCGTGGTGTCCTGGTTTCCATGTACCAGCTCTTCATCACCCTCGGTATCTGGACTGCTGAGATGATCAACTACGGTACTGAGGGCATTGACAACTCCGCCTCGTGGAGAATCCCCAACGGTATCTCCTTCCTATGGGCCATTCTCCTGGGTCTGGGTATCCTGGTCCTGCCCGAGTCTCCTCGCTTTGCCTACCGCCAGGGCCGTGTCGATGAGGCCCGCGCCACCATTGCCAAGCTAGCCGGTGTTGACGAGAACGACCGCTCCGTGAGCAACCAGCTGACCGAGATCCGCGTCAAGCTTGAGGAGGAGAGAGCTGCTGTCGACACCAACATCATGGAGATCTTCACCGGCCCCGGCATGCTTTACCGTACCGTCCTGGGCATTGTCCTGCAGGCTGGTCAGCAGCTGACCGGTGCCAACTTCTTCTTCTACTACGGTACTACTGTCTTCTCCGCCACCGGTCTGTCCAACTCCTACGTCACTCAGATCATCCTGGGTACCGTCAACGTTGTCTGCACTTTCGGTGGTCTGTATGTTGTTCAGAAGTCTGGCCGCCGTAACGCTCTGATGATTGGTGCCGCCTGGATGATGATGTGCTTCTTCGTCTTCGCCTTTGTCGGTGAATACAAGCTGGACCACGCCAACCCCCAGAACACCCCCACCGCCGGAAACATCCTGATTGTTTTCTCGTGCCTGTTCATTGCCGCCTTTGCCACCACCTGGGGTCCTCTGGTCTGGGCCGTTGTTGCTGAGCTGTACCCTGCCAAGTACCGTGCTCCCTGCATGGCTCTGGCTACTGCCTCCAACTGGCTGTTCAACTTCCTCATGTCCTTCTTCACCCGCTTCATCACCAACGCCATTGGCTACCTCTACGGTCTGGTCTTTGCTGGATGCTGCGGTGCCCTGGTTGTCATTGTCTTCTTCTTCGTCATCGAGTCCAAGGACCGCTCTCTGGAGGAGATTGACACCATGTACATCCTGGGTGTCAACCCCATCACCTCTCATAAGTGGGATTCCTCCAACCACGTCACCTCCTCCGCTGAGCAGACCGCCGCTGAGCAGTCTGGTGAGGGCGAGACCCACATGTCCAAGGACGAGGCCCGCGTGTAAACAAGAGTCTCAAAAGACTTGGAACGACTCCTTTTTTCTTCTTCTTTTGGCACCACCTTGGCACCCTTCGTTTCCATTTCATTTGCCACCACGTTTTCTTCATTTGTTATGTCTTCACATCCAGTTATACCCACTGCATCAGCTCAAATCTCGTTGCAGTAGATTTGGCACTCCACTCATTGACTGTCATTCTTTCTACACCCCAAAATTCGCATCATCATTGTCTTGTCTTTTCTTTTTTTTCGACTCCGGTGTACTGTATACAGTGCACCTATTAATTCAGCATGTATTGTGTTACGTTTTATTTTTCTCTTTTGCTGCATTATAATAGATGTTGGTTTAGAACACCTATAACTGTGCCTTTTACCTTTGTGATAATGTACCTTCGACTAATTGCCGAGACTTGATCATCACCTTTGCGAACGCTACATAGCTAGTGATAGATGACCACTGATCTTCGCACAACTAACTCCATAACAATAGCTCCCAGATTATCGTCTTACATGTCAGGTAGTCTATTTTCTCTATAGCGCAACACCTATAACATCCAGTGCTTATGTGTGTACATGTGTTCTACATGGTTCTGGCCCGCTACTTGCAGTCCTGGCAAACTCCACATACCAAAAGCGCCAAGAAGAAAATCTGTGCGCCATATCAAGAGACACTATGACGTTCTGCTGATATTACAGAGTGTAGTCGGCTAGTCAAAGCATACCGGCGAGAAGACGAGCTACTCAATCGTCAATCTTGGACGCATATTTGCAATTTTCACGGAGATTACTTGGCTTAATGGCCGAGAAAGTTTCCACAAATAGCCACTGTCGATAGTTATGTACTTGGTCTTTTGGCCAGAGGCTTGTAGTTATGGCTTTTTGTGAGCATGGAGTTGGTTACTTTTTAGATGCATCACCAGATGAAGAAAAAAACCTGGATTTGCCATTCTGACCTCATTGACGGTGTTTTTGTTTTAGTCTTTTTTTCTTTTTTCTTTTTTCTTTTTTAAAACTAGTTGGGTAAGCCTTGGACCAGAAAGAAAGCGGACTCGGCATTTACAAGTAAATGTCACGTCGAAACAAGCGGAATGGGCAATGCACTAACTAGCTAGTCTTGTGAATAAAACCCATTCCAAGCGGTGACTAAGATGGAACATTTTGTTGTTCTCGTTGTCTATGTCTACGCCGTGTGCTAGGATTCACTATCCAAGTGGGATGCTGAATACATGACCCTAACCCTTTTTCATTTCATTTCATCTATTTTACATCAATCGGAGTGTTCGTCAAACACTCATAAGATGAAACCCTAACCCTAATTAACAACTTTTGTGCAACTGTCAACAACCTTAGAGTCTTCCTTCAACAAGGACCGATGGTGTAGTTGGTTATCACGTTTGTCTAACACTCATTCTCGAATGACTGGACACAAAAGGTCGGCGGTTCAAGTCCGCCTCGGTTCAAGTTTTGGCATCTCTTGAATTGTGATTGGTTTTTTTTCTTCTTTTTTTACTTTTTCTTTTCTTTCCCTCTTGACTACACACGAATATCTTGATATTTCGAGAAAAAAACAAGTATCACGAGCCGAGTAGACAGGCAAAATAAAGACTCGCAAATCCGAACCTTCCCTCCTACAACCCTCGGGGTGGCACCTTTGAGTTCAAGATGTCGCCCCCTCGCCAAAAAACGAACATTTCCCCCTCGTTGTGGGTTTGAACGAGCGCGCACATATCCCCAATGCTGCGTCTATTCTTTTTCGAGTTGTGAGGCCTTGAGCCCGTCTTTTTCCCCCCTCGTGGGTTGATCTTGTCGACGTTCGCCCCTTTTCTCACCACCGCTGCGATCGTCGGCCCCTCGAGCACTCTGCACTGCACCTCAGGGAGCCACACTCATACTCGATGGACTGCCTTTCTGGAAGGTTCAGGTAGTCCGCCCCGTGGCGCGGGAACCGTATCGCTGTGCCTCATCCATCGCGCACGCTGCGGTTACGCCAACTTTTCTTTCTTTCGGTCTCACGATCACCAGACTTCTGGAGGCTCACCTGGCCTTGGTTTTTCGCTCTTTCGAGAGCCCCCAGGCCACGTCCGCTGATTGGCTCGTCTGCGAGAATTTTTCTCGTTTTCCCGCCCTTTAGCCGACGAGCGAATGTTGGTGGGGATGGTAGCTCCACAGCAGGGCTGCGCTGGTTCTGGGTCCACTTTTGGGGATGGTTTTGAGGAGGTCTGCTTTTTTTTTGTACAACAGCGTTTGGGCCAGGATTCCGGGTTATGTTTGGGGGCTGCACGCACGAGGGACAGTCTTCGTCGCTGGGCGGGTGGGGGACCTCCCGTCATTATACTTCGCAGAGTGCAGTTTCTATAGGCAGATTCGGGTTCTGCGTCTGATAGCTGTATGTACCCCCTAGTACCAGCAATGGTCTCCTGTCGTATGTCGAGAATACCTCGCGAGTAGACAGGTAAAATAAAGACATTCAATTCAATTCAAAGACTCGCAAATCATCAAAGTCTTTCAAAAAATCAACTCTTCGACAGGGATCTCCCCTTCATCCGTCAGAATTTGTTTCCACAACACCAGTCCCATACATGTCACAACCGTCCAGTCCCTGCATCTCTGTCTATTTTTAAACCTGTTTTCTGATTTGTTTTAGACTTGATTTCTCTTCATCTACGCGGCTACATGCGGCGAAGGCTTCCTTTCTTCCTTCAAGCCATCCCGTCTACTTCCACCTCTATTCTATATACGCACCGGCAAATGCATAGTTCACTACTTATAGAAAATCATACAACTATACATGCCTGCTTCGTTATTGTCCCGTCCCCCTTTTCTCGAATTCCCGCATCCTAGGAGACTAATATCTGTAGAGTGGCTCCATATGTTGGTATGTCTGGTGAACTTACAAACACAACTACATAGCACGGACTTGAGAATTTAAAATAGAAGCCCATTTGCGAATTTTGTACCAAGAAACAATATTCTAGAACACACTGAATCCTCAAAGTCCACCAATACTTGCAAATAGTATATCCCATGTCATGGGGTTGGTTGTAGGAGGATATAGAGTGTAGTGCAGATCCTCTACTCACGATATCAATAGCACATGCATACATGGATAGCGCATTTTCTGACTTCGTTATATAGGTGCCATAAAAAGTAAGATGCATGTAATACTGTTATTATGCAGAATACTTTGCATAGTACAGGTGAATAATATTATTCAACCCGTGAATTAGAACTCCACACACATCGGTCCGAGACTCGATCGACGTGTACGGGTACAAGAAGCCGAGCCATTGACTGTGGAATTACTACCATTTAAGGCAAAGCTCACCTCCGATACACCGTGACACGTCATGTTGTCGACTAAAATTACAAGGCTGGGAGAATATTCCTTGTCAGATGGGTAGCCGCCGGTTTTATACATTGTGAGACTTGGCCTGTGCAGAGACACTTCAGGAGGTCTATATCAGTTGGATAAAGCAGTTTCAACACCATGGCCAAACTTTGAATGTATCGTGAAGTCTTTGATTAGTTTCCTTCACTTTGTTGAGAAGTGGCGAAAAGGTTGGGCCTGGTAGAGAGAAGCCGTGCACCATCAAGGTATTGGCTATGTGTGAATAGCTTAGCACCAGTTAAGACAAATGATACTGTTTGTTGTGAATTCCCACCAAGTTGGATTTTTAGCAATGAGCTGGCTTGGTAGGGTTGAATGTTTTCTAGCCTACTAAAACTTGAGGCTCATAGTCACCAAGATCTTGTGATACGTGGTACAGTGTCTAACAGAACAGAGTCGAGCTATCATTCGAGTACATCAACGGAATAGTCACCAGTTAGGATATTATGCAGTGTGTAAATGATAAACTCTCTGCCCACTGTACATAATCTCAGTATAGCAAGTTGTCAGAAAAAGAGTGTCCCCTCACATAGATGAGTGCGCAACAGTCTCGTATATATGGGTGCGCACACAACTGAACATACAAGGAGTATATAAGGGACGTCAGGAGGACGCCCAAAATCTAGAACAGAGGGAGTTACTAGATCATTGACTCACACACAAACTATCAGAGCCCAAGACAGCTCTGACATCTTGCGTAGTAGAATTTGATTTGTGACTACAACTGGGTTATCCACAACTTCTGGAGATATTTTCTCTGAATGTTCGTTATGCGACTACTCTATGGCGAGTTTGCCGTAATATTATGACGCAGAACGGCCAAGAGACACATTTTGTACACTAGAAACTCCGGGTCAACGTTTTTCGAGATCTCCAGTCCTTTTTTTAGCAACGCTCAGATCACCTCCTCTCTGGACTAGGTTATGGAGCTGCGCAATCTGGAAGAAAAACACAGATTCTACGAATGTGGACTATCCTCTAATCCTGTCACGATATGATGGCCAGCGTTCGTCAGTATTAAAATGAAGATTGTGTTACTTCTCTCCGTCATCTCAATTAAAACGTTACCAAAGAAAGCTGGCCCTCACCATACAAAGCGATGGGCTCCATTGATGTTGAAATTAACCAACGAGAGCGACGAAACAATTGCCTCGTGCTGGCCACCGTCTCAAAGGCTGAGACTAAACCCAGAAAAAAGTAGAAGAAAGAAAAACGCCCTCGTCATCCAGGGGATAATAATACTAACGAGGAATGCTATTCAAACCCGATCAACAAGAACGTCGGCTTCTATTGACACAAGCATAATCAATTTATATTTGACTTTGCCATTTGCACGTATTACTGGTCGAGAATTGTGGAAGAAGATCCTATCCACCCAGATCTTTGGATTGTGGACTTGGGAGCCTCTTCCCACATGACCTCAGGGTCAACCTCTTCAATGCAGGGCGTGCTGTCTCTACTTGGTCTGTCCATTTCGATAGGGGCTCTCACCTTTCCATCGACAAGAACGACACCAAGGATATTGAATTCTTAAAAGAATCCCACTTATCACACATATGTAGACTTAGCGAGGTATATTTCCCAATGCCCCCCCCCCTCTCAGTGTGCTATTCCGTTCTATCACGTCACCTTCAAGCTATCCTGTTCACCAAAGTATCTCTCCAGTAACTGGATTACCCTCTTCCTTTTCTACCGTACCAGCACCACCGCAGCTCCAATCGCTGCCGTCTTTTCAATCCCCGTCTTCACTCAAGCCCCGGCTCACTCGATGACGCCTGCTTTTGCCGAACTTTCTCAGCCTTAAACTAAGTTAGCTATAGACGAGAACGACAACTTGAATTATATCCATGAACTTCAACTTACGAATCCTACGCAGCAAGTCCCTTGTTTTAGAATAACTGACGCCGAACTAGTTACAGGAATGTCGCCTTGAAGAAACCTGCCGAAATAGACAACCCGAAGAACGGTAGTCAGAGTGTGTCAACCAGTTATACATCTGTTTGCACTCTGCAGAGCACTGAACACAAGGTCTTCATTTCTAAAAACCGGTTTACTCCCGTATCCATGTTACATACCCTACAAAGCGGAAGGACCCTGTGTCTATATACTCGGGCAGGAAAACCATGGTTGAGACTGGACTAGCTCGACATGGTCCAGATCCAGTACGTAACGGATGTCAACAGTTCGTATATGGCGCATCTTCTGTTCCAAGACTCGCCTGGTTCCCATAATCTGCTCTACCTAACGTGCCATTTCTGAGGCCTCTTCTCAATTAAGAAAATAGCGTCCTGAGCCCTTCAGCGGCCGTCCTGTGACCCGAGGCCAGATGTATCCTTCAACATGACCAAACTAGCGTTTTATAGTAACAGGCCTGCACTATTTTATCTCGAAGCTGCGAAGGGCCTGATGTTATATCTGGTGTCCCCAATGAAGGGGGAGAATCAAACATACCCGGCAATTATAGAGAGAGTGGGAAAACAACAGTGTTTGGTCTACATATTCTTGAAGTATAGGTGCGTATAGAAGGAAGGGAATAGTCAAATTGGCCAGCCTTGACATTCTGGATACCATATCAAGCAGCGTTCACTCGCTGATACTCCGTATTATACCCTGTTAGTTGAATTTCAGAGTCCCTGACCTTCTGATCTTTGCGTGTTTCGTTGAAGCATTTCGAAGGGTGAAAGTAGTTGAACAAGAAAGTGGTAACCAGCATCAGGAAGATATCGAAGACATAAACGTACCACTCCTTGGACTGGAACTCTCCTTCTTCTCCTTGAATGTACTCAATTAAACGAAACACGGATCGAACCAAGATCAAAAGGCTAGTAGTGTAAACTACAATAAGGAGTTTGTACCACGTTTTGTCGAGTCTGCCAACCTTTGGTGTTGGCTTCTGATTCAATCTCCGGTGGAAGATGCAAGTAACTGTGATGAAAAAGCCAAAGAAGATGATCTGAACGATGAGACCAATAACGATCATAGTTTCTCCTCTGCTTCTTTCAGCCTGTGTTTTAGCATTTGACAGTTGACCGCCACCTGCAAAGTGTTAGTTTCTTCACTAAACTGCGTTCTTGGATTATTTCCGCGTGTACGAACCGATGAATTGCAGTGCAATGGAGATGATATCACCCAGCAAAAAGAACTTGGTTAGCCAAACTGATCTAACAAGAGAGTATTCTTCGGCTTCTAGTAGAGTAATAAGTCGACCCAAAATCATGTAGATGGAGGCAGCGTAAAATGTCGGACCGAGTAGAAGAAATAGATATTGGATGATGTAGGGTCCCAAGGACCAGTCAGGTGTCTCTTTGGCGCCTATGCAGCGACAAAAACAGCCAATACCCTCGACTAGGAAGCAACAACAACATTAGCGGTCTAGAACCATGGGTTTAGACTTTACACCCGGCCGTATATACGTACAAATTGAGCCGAGTAAAAATGGTAGAAAGAACCAAGTTCTGTGTTTGAGAATTTGGTAGATGTGGAGGAGACACGATACCAAGAAGCCAAACGTGAAAATGGCACCCACGGCAAGCGATGGTTCGTACTTGTACAGGTCTTCTTCGGCCATATTTGCGTCGAAATGTTGTTGCGCGGAGGTGAATGCTGAAAGCTTCAGATGAAAGTTTGGATTTGTACAAGAAAATAGAGTGTTAAGGGAGATGAGTTGATGCTGTTGAGAGTGTTATTGGTTCAAAGCTGTTCGAAATAGATAGGGAGGTACTACCTATTCATATAGACTCTAACGGCTACGGAGGAAAGGAAGATCTACTACCCGGCTTACACAACTCCAGATCTCATACTCCCTAGCCGTCACTGTTGTGGCTCCTATAGCTCCTTTTCTTTGGTGCCTACCAGCATATTGATGCCTAGTAGGTGGGTTCTAGAGAATGCATTTTCTCGGAAATATTTGACTGGTTACTTGAAAGGCAACTCTTTTAAGCACTGTGAATTGGTCTTGTCTGGAGCAAAAACTTGCGAATTGGGCAAGTCAAGGAGTTCAATCGGAGGCTAAAGAAAGAACCCTGACATGGGGCTAAGTGGGCCACTTCCTGGGTGACACAATTTAAGCTTGTGTTACTGTAGCGGGAACCATGAATGTGTGTACAGAACTACAGCCCTAGCTAGCCACCCATGTTGTTGTGTAGAGCCTTGGAAATCCTCCGATTTACCACTGCACCATATTACAGCAATACTGCGCCTTGCCATGCCGTGGCAAGAATAGGCAGCTATGAACTTCAGTCATATTTTGGCTTGACAAATGGGGCCATGACTGGCTAGCCACATGAATGCGGCGGCTCTAGATATTTCTGGGTAGAGCCCAAGACACAAAGGTTTCAAACTTGTTGGCTAAGAAAGAAGCCATGGTGCATTATAAGCTGACCACTTGATACAGGAGGTACATCAGAGCCAAAAGACACCCGTTTAGTAGTCCCATATGGACATTCTTTAGTTTGGGTGAATAGAAAACACAACCTTCATTCAGGGGTTCCCTTTTCCTGGACTCATCATTAGGCTCACTATCTCTATAAAATGTTGTGGACCAATAATTCATGCATCAAACAGCAGAGTCTCCTTCACAACACATAATGATCATGCAGATACTCTGAACAAACCTTCCCAAGGTGACGAAACCATCAAGAGCTTAGCCGACAGAAGTAACAGCCCCCCTCCCCCCTTTTTGCTAAATTCAAGTATACCCTAACAAAAACAGATGTTGGTTACAGGTTTGCAGGCCTCATGCTCGTGGGGCGATATCCGTTTTGATACTATTCCATCTGATACCATGCATTCTTGACTGTATTATCTACTAGTTTGGCTGGGCCACTAATATGTTATAGATTCTACATCTGAGTTGTTGAAAGTGACAGTCCCATGTACGCTCTCGCACAAGCTACATGTAGAATAGGGCTACCTACAACTGAATAGGTGCGTTTTTCGACTACTGGGCAAAGGACTTTGTTTCGCCTTGTTCCAGATAATTCACAAATACGATTAGATTGTGACTCTAGGCTGCCACTGTTATCGTGAAATGTTTCAAGTGTTTCCAAGGGTTAGATTCTTCCTTCATGGATGATTTTCAGTTAGGTAATTGTTAGAACTTACTGAGGTCCTTTGACGGGAATGTCCTTTCGGAACATCAGACAATATAACACGCAACAGAAGTCAGTAGGGACAAAGATCTAGTGCTATCGGATTGCTCTTGGATTTAGGTATAGAGGAGATGAAGACGATGATCTAAAAGAAAAAAATGTTATCTGCGCAAAAAGAGTAACATATAGCCTCGTTATGTGCATGGAGAGAAGAACATATTCGGAGCAAGTGAGATTCAGAGACTTCTAAAAGTCTACGTACGGCGATGCTTCGACCGGCTGTGGCTGTTGCACTGTTTATTCGCATGGTTGAAGGAGACATGTTTGCGCCTGGGAACATTCTCGTCATGTTATGACGCTCATCCCGAAGGTCTTACTATATTGGGGTTAGCAGAACATCAACAAAGTTTCTTTCTAAAATCCTAAATCATGACAACAGTTTATAGGCAGTTTTGGGGCCCGTTTCGTACAAGTGCTTGTGATTTGTACGCAAATTTCACTTGGGTTTTCGTTTTGACTATTTGTAATCTTGTCTAGGAACTGCTCTTTAACTCTTCGATGCAGATGCGGGGTATATCAGGACCGGAAATAAGAGTCTAGAACTATGATATTTGATATGGTGAGACTCTAAATACGTTTACCCGTGATATAAAGGCCAATGCTCGCTCGAATTGAACAGAAACTCTCCATGCTTAGATAGGTATAGTTGTTGGTGGGAATATGTGAAGAGCTAGACAATGTTGTAGCAAGACTTTTACCGGCTACACGCTTCGCTTGACTCCCGTGATAGTTTCCACATCGCCATGGGGGGATACACAGTTTGTTTGAAAGGCCAGAATTGGCTATAACTGGTCAATGACACCTGTTATAGACTAGTTAGAATACCAGACAAGAGTGGTTATGCCAAACAACAAACTCATGTGTAAAACCAAGGTCTTGGAAACCTGAACTATAGAACATGACACTTGGGCCAGAAAGTTATGGGCCATTATGATCAACTGCCTTTGATCAATTAACAACCTAGTGATGGTCAATTTTGCTTGCTATGATCAGCTAGCTAGTTATTATTAAAGCCTTGCGACGCCTTGGGCGCCCATTCCATGGGGAAAATATAGACCATAGTGGATCTAGATAATGGACGAGAGTGTTAGTATCCCCATGCTCCTGCTTAAAGTTACCAAGAAAGTCTAACACCATAGCTATCTCCAATACGGTTAACGCTAAGAAATCAAGCAGCTATTAGTGCAGTTTCAGACGCACTTCACAAGCTCTCATACGAAACTTGCTCGGCGCGTAGTACGGCGGCTACTAGGTGAACATACAACTCCCGATGGACTGTGGACTTGGATCTTCGGGTATAAATGGATGGCTTTTCTTCTCCTCAAATGTAGACTTAGACTTAGACAGACAGACATCAATTTCTACATCTTCCTTTCTTGACTCAACTCAACAATTCTCTCAGATTGACATCACCCTCAGTATTCCAAATACTAATAGGGAGCACTATGTAACATAATTTCGGCAACAACAGAGGGCCATTCGGGAGTACTTAAACAAAGGGTGACCTTTTGATACTGATGGCAGAAAAAACTCGAAGAAACTGAGATTCCTCGTCACATCAACCGTTAGAAAGTTCCGAAGAAAATCATTTACTGGTCCCGCAGGTCATTCTTCCACCGGACAGTGTTTTTCGAGCATACTCACTGCGATTTCCCGGGGGCTGCCGCATACTGTAGTGTCCCGTGATGAGGCCACAGTTTGTCCAAGATGGTCGCTATGATTAGGGGCGACATTCAGAATTATCGTGGAAATATACTCGTGTGCTCAAGACTTTCCCTATTCCATTATGGTACGATTCTTCCGATACTGGTGCTGTGCAATGACCAAGTATTCAGTTCAGCTATGAGTATATACTAGTAGTTGTGACTAACTAGTTGATAGGTTACCGTTGATGTTTAGGGTATCCGAATTCAATGAGGCTGACTACGTAATGGGAATAGAGCCCGACATAATGGGTTGTTCAACAGTTCTTTTCTAGATCGCCTGCCTTCATTGACCAGGAACTCTACGATTCCGAACAAATCGTGGTCTTGCCATGGGACACCGACGGGCTGTGGTAGCCCTTATGAAGCCACCGTGAGTGTGGTCATCGAACGCCGTCCGGGGTATCTATAGTCTGCGGGACTAGCGAAGAAGTCTCTTCGGGACTCTCTGAGGATTGATGTGACGTGGGACGTCAGGCTTTTCGAGTTTTTCCCTAGCCAAGTATCCAAAGGGCACTCTTTGCTGAAGTTTTTTCAAATGGCCCTCTGTTGCTGCCAGAATCTTGT
Organism: Berkeleyomyces basicola; assembly: GCA_003671435.1. NCBI lineage: Eukaryota > Fungi > Ascomycota > Sordariomycetes > Microascales > Ceratocystidaceae > Berkeleyomyces > Berkeleyomyces basicola. The sequence goes on along the minus strand of PJAC01000026.1, from coordinate 6,907 downwards.
ATATAGAAGACTCCCGCTTTGTATATAAATCCACTATAGTCTGCATGTCTGCACCGGGATGGGGATATGACCCACGTAGCATCAATCCCAAGCCTCTGGCTATAGGGTCGCTCTGAACGTGACACCATCCTGCGAGACTTTAAAAAATACATGAACATGAAGGATGAAGATCATGGGCTGTTCCCAGACGCATACGACGTATCTATGTGACAGTCTTGCATTATGCAACGCCACGAACATGATGCGTTCCAGCACACATGTATAGGTGGTCTGTGTCAAACTATCGCTGTCGGGATCACTACAAAGAGGCCAAGTTACTCAGTTAGCATACGCAAGGAGGGTCAAGTAAAGCCCAGCGTACATAATGGAAGATAGAAGCCACACTAAGTAAGCAAGTCCAAATGAGCGCTCGTCTTTTTAGCGCAGTGGTAGTTTACACGCTTTGACAGTCTGTGGAGTAGCCTTTATCCTGCATTTGGATACTCCTGTGACTTTCTCACATACCTCAGAAAAACTCTTCCTCCATGGATAGAAATATCCTCACATTTCCTTTATTCTAGTGGATACTCCCATCGTTTAGATCATCGTCTATGTTTCCTTTACCTATGAATGCAAGAATCAATATATTTCTCTATATCTTTGCGTGCACTCACTTCTAGTGTATGTTGATTATCTTGCATTTCGAAACTTAGGTTCGCAACAAGACCTCAGTACGTTCTTTCAATCGTTTGCTCAAATATCACCGGAGATCCATTTTCATGTGACTTGAAACTTAGTAGTTATAACTAACTAATAGAATGATTCTTGGCTTGGAAGGGAGTCAGAGAGTTGGCCTCAGGAATAGCAGCAAAGGTCCTTCAAGTTGGGGCGTCTTGCTGCCCCCATTATTGAAAACGACCCCTAGTCCAGTGGCAACAATCCGAAGGATATCCTATTACCTCCATGATCAGATTGCCCGTAGCTCTACCCAGGTCCTCAATGACCAATAAATATGGTAGCCTACTTGATAAATGAATCACAAAGAACGAGTCTATAGTTGGTCATTCAACATTGTTATAAGATAGGCACCAAGTAGTTATGCGTCTTTGGGGGTTTGAAATCAAGTGAAGGGTATGGATTCGCCAGCTCATCAACTTGGAGTTGTGATGTTTAAGCCAATTTTTCACCATCTGAGAGCTACAAATAGAGGATTCACCATGTAAATGGAGAGTCCATTTATTTCTAAGCATAAGAATATCTTCTCTTGGTGGGTTGAATTAGCATATAATGATCAAGCATCATTTGGAAATCTTATACCAAACATTCGTAACTTGATGACAAATGCCACTGTGAGAGATCATCCCTTGATGGCTCAAAAAGATGAGTATCATTGAAGCACACTAACCTTCCATTACTCCAGACATGTATTTCTAGAAGACAGATCAACAAGGAATCTTAGAATTGGTCTTCAGCTCAACAACTTTTTTGGGCGACTTCTAGTTAGCCCTAGCAGCATATGGGTACCCAATAATGTTGATATTGTCAGCATGCCAACCCTATAAATAGAAGCATCTTAGGGTTGCGCTCATCTGACTACATCGGAGTTGCCTTCAACTCGTTCACGCTATAACATCACAACTCGCCACAAGAGGAACGCTATTGTAAAAGTTCCCAACTTAGTGGAAGCTGAACGACAAAAGGTCTCACTTCTCCTTTTCCTGCTCGGACTAGACGCTGCTTCTAAGCTTCACTAGGTATTCTCCTCCGACTACTACTCGACTCTAACACAAGACATCGATGGACTTCTGGGCATAAAAGGGCTGCTCTCTCTCTCTCTCTTCCATAGTATCTAGAATAGAAGGCATCGATCATCGTTCGCCTTTCTTCCCCTTCATTGAATACATTCTCTTTCTCTGAACTCTCTGAACTTGTGACGTTCCGGATACTTCTCCGTACAGGACAACAGTGAGTCCTCCTATTAAACACTGATAAATAATACCAAAATTATGGATTAACTTCGAGCGGCGCAGTTATCGGAGATAGAAGTGTAGTTAGTTATGTATGCATAACTAGTTGCATTTCATAGTCATCGTTAGCTAGAGGGTGAGATGAAGAACACGGACAAAACCCTAACTCCAGCCGGTTCTTTTTGGTGGATTTTGTTTGAGTGGGCGAAGCTGTACAAACAGACACTTGTGAGGATGGGGAACTCTCGTATAACTCGTTAACTAGGCAAGCCAGATTCTGTTCTACAAGGATGAATCCCGATAACGATCCTAGGAAGTCGTTATCAAATTTAGCCTTGCCTCGGAGGTTATGAGCCAATCCAAATTAACTATTGGCCGTTGCCTAGATCATACACTTTCACGATGTATACATCCGACTTGTACACCTTTTCCTCCGTGGACGGACGATCTGTGTTCTCGAAACATGGCTGACGAGTAACTGGACGTATTCATCTGGTGTAAGTTTAGTAGGGTTACATCTTTCTATAGGGCTAGTTGCAAGGATAAATGCATTGTACATGTGTACATACATATGTGCAGACACACACATCGTTGACTATAGTGGTCATATCCCTGCGCATAGTTGGTCATCGGACATGGCCTAAGCTCTGCGATATTGGGCAAATATACACCAGGGGACATCAAAGATAATTCTTCGGCAATGGCGCAGCAAAACCGTGCCGCCATAACCGCGACCGCCGCAGCATCTGCTAATGGGCGAGAACCTATTCTGTTGAGCCAACCGCACAGCCTTGACTGTGCTGGCTCGTGTCTAATCCCAGGCTGTCTTTGTTTACTATTAAAAGTAGAACGCGCTAGGCATCTAGACTTGTGCTCGGACCGGACAAGCGTAACTGCAAGTGAGCATGTATGTAAATACAGAGGGAGCAGAGCAGACTGAACGGGCAGGGATCTCAGGAACCCGAGGCTTCATCGAAGCCGAACTCTGGGGTACTTGTAACTAGACATAGTTAGCTAATTAATCAGCTGGTATACACATACTCGTGTCGCGTGTAGTGCCGCGGGCGGCAAAGGAGAGCGCAATTTTGCCGTGAACTCGGATAACTACAGGGCTAGTGATTGTTCAATGAACAGATGAAACGTTGGCTGAGACAACCACCACTGTCCACGTGCACTTAGCGCGGGATTTACCCCTGGGGTGTGTCTACATGTGTATAAGCGCACGTCGGCTATCTTTTGTTTTGTTTTGGTTTTTCCGTCACCTGCTGGAAGTGTTGGAAGTAGACCAAAAACAAAATTCACCGGGGAGCTAGCTACACGCGCAATTCACAGCGGAGTCTCCTTGACTATGAGATTAATGGAAAGGAAATGTGTTTCATCTAACTTTGTATACACCACGGCATTCTAGATGTGCGTGGACACGAGGGAGTAGGCACAAGTAATAAATACAACTAGTACAACTCCAAGCCAGTTGACTCTAAGTCGTGTAGAGATGCCAATCGTATCCGTGGCGAGCTCTTCAGTGGTAGACATTGGGTTTTCTGGGTTAGAAAGACTGGAATGTTCTAGAAGCCATTACCTCCTGGAGTGCTACTGCACCACTACTTAACCACATATTTGGATGCATCTTCGAACAAACCCATAATGGTATTTATTAGCCACAGGAACGGCTCTTGATACAAGTGAGTAGATGCCAAAGACTCAGTCGCCCCTTACTCAAAGCACAGATCCCCCAGCGCTTTGTACATATACGCGCCAACCGATCGCACTGTCTGTGCTCACAGGCCAAGGCACGTTTGGTTAGTTACATACATGTAACCAACTGGTCAACTAATCTGTAGTTAATGAAGAAGTTCGCTTGTGCTCGGTGTAGCTGGCTACTTGTACAAAACTATAACCTTATTCACGGAGCCACCCGGGTCGTCTATGAACTAAATCCAGTGGTTCATGCGCCAAGCAATATACAAGCCGAGCACGCCACAATAACAGTCTGAGCTGGCGTTTGCCTGTTGCTTGCCATACAGGGTTAATTTCGGGGTCATGGGACTCTTCGAGTATACAAGAGTTAGCTGACTAACTAACTAGTTAGCTGTAGCTATCTTTGTTCGAACTTGGTGGCCACTCACCATGGCGTACAAGCATGTGCATCCATGTGTATATACATGCAGTCAACCACCGTTTTAGGATTCATTGCAGGACACTCGATACCCATATAAATACTCATGGGCCTTCCTACTCCTTTGTCCCTTTGTTCTTAGCCAGACCCCAACTGCCTTTCTTTCCTAGAGTTCACCGAGTTGCTTGATGCAACATTGCCATTCGTTTTGTCATTTTGCCGTTTCCTTCATTTCATCATCATTATGCATTTCAACGCAAAGCTTTTCGTCACCGCACTTTCTGTGTTGAAGCTGGCCACGGCAACCCCCGTCGCCTTGCCCCAGAACAACGGAGACGGTGCCGACTCTTGCCCTACCGAAGCGTTGACTGAGGCGACTTGGACCAAGCTCAAAGTCGACGAATTCCTTAATACCACAGCTGGGAAACTCACCACAAACAATGTCCAGGGGTTGGCTTCCTCGATGGGAGCCCCCAACTTCTTCTGGTTAGTATAGCTACCTTTTGTTGACGAACTTGAGATGTCATTTTTATGAATGTAAAGGTCTAACCCATGTGTCTGTAGTGGACTTGACAAGTTTTGTAACGCTGGCCAGCCTTGCTTGCCTGTCGACCTTCCTGGATGGTAAGTTTGTCTGGAGACGAGATTGCAGATTCCACCATCTCGTGGAAGTATTTGCACACCGAGGCATCCAACTAACTAGTCAATGCAGGTATGCGCTGGTCGCAATTCAGAACTACAACAGCTACATGAACTCTCTCAACACTGCCGTTTCGTTTGCCGCTAATATCATGGCTTTGGAAATGCCTGCTATCATCAAAGATATCTGGCCCAAGGCCCCTGATGATTCCACCTCCCTCAAAGAGCTGACCTCGATTGTCAGCCTTGGCCTGAGTGTCATCCCATTCACGGGCGCTTTGAAGCAAGCAGCCTCTGCTACCAAAGGAGTCACTAGCTTCCTAGACAAACAGATCAAGCCCCCGGCGCAACCAGACTTGTTTGTCAAGTGGAGTGACCTTGCGTCGAGCATATCCACTGTCGTCAAAGACTACCAGGCCACCATCTCAATGTCTCTTCAAAATACCCTCAATGCCGAGATAAACAACGAAACCATTGGTATTAACTCCATTTTGGCCGGTGGTGGTTTCTTGGGTGTCTCTCAAAACTTCACGGAATCAGACATGCAGAAGGGCATCATCGAAAGTATGAAACTTCGTTCTATCGCCCTTGCACTGCAAGGACGGAAGGCCTTTGTGTACAGAAGCATTGGTGGCTGCTACAACCCTAACAACGAGGCTTCGAGAGGCTGTGGCACGGTTGATGGTGTTGACTACAGCTATGCTCTTCGAATGGGTGACGAGGAACAACAAGAACTCGCCGGCACGCTTATCAACAAGTACGGCCTCACCGCGGAAATCTTCCTGCAGGGCCCCTCGGCCTGTTTTGACCGCAACAAGGTGCAGCTGTACACCCCCGAGCTGCTACCTGCTGACCCCAAGGCTGATTGCATTTTTAATCTTCCTGTGTGCACCTTCAACATTGATACCTTTCCAGGACGCACTGTCGTGGAAAACTGCAGGCTGCAGGGGATCGATGTTTGAGCATCGTTTATTTGGATTGAGGGACAGTACATAGGGTGTGGTGTGGTTCTCTGATACATAGTTACTAGCCTCGAGACTTTTTTGATCGAGCACCAATACACAAGCGACGATACCGATGAAATTCACAAGCAACTAGTTAACCAATTGCTCATTTCTAATGCCATGTTTGCACTGAACTGAGAAGCATGTCAACCTGTCAACCCATTTGTACAACAGGAAACGGAAATTGTGGAACTCCATGGCCGATTTCGCTTAAGTCATGCCATTGGTCTATTTATAGTTTCATCCGAATGCTGGGCTTGAGCCACCTCCCCTTCTTGGTACATAAATGTGTATGTGTGTGTTATAGCGTGCTAACTACACCACTGCCACCAAGCTTACGCCACATCCAAACTGATCTTGAGCATCAACAGTATCCAAAGCTAGGTTGATGCGCATTATTAATATAAATTATTCTACGTATAGGAATAAGTGCTCTCCGACCATATTTACCAACTGAAGCTCCAGCGTGAATGGATCCACACATTACCTCATCTTGAATACCAGGACAATACGTAGAGAGTAATTGATCGACTTCCAGGAATCAGGGGGAAATATTCATGTAACTAACTAGTCAACTATCCAAGCGCTACAAATTCTCTTTACCGAACAACCCCAATCAAAGGTCTTGACACGTCCACCACGAGCTAATAAAGCCTGGGCTGTCTGGGCACGTACGCCCACTAGCTTACTACAGGGAAGGCAAACAGGGTGGTTAGATATCAAGGGCCTTGAGTAACGCATTTGTCCGTTCGTAGTACCGAAAAGCGGCTTTTCGTCCGCCGAATGGAAAACAGGTGTTCCCGGACTCCATTGACCCTAACCCTAATGGTGTGAACTCCAACTGGATTCTCAATAACCCTCCAGGCTGGGATAAAAGAAGCGCCCCACTACGACGTTAAACGATAACCATAACTAACAAAAGCAAAAGAAGCTCCGTTGTGCGCTAGACCTGTCAAAGCGTGTAAACTACCACTACGCCAAAAAAGACGAACGTGCTTTAGACTTGCTTACTTTAGTGAGGCTTCTATCTTCCATTATGTACAGTGGGTCTCCACCACAAAAGCATCACCCTCCATTCACAGCAAAATTGCATCACGACGACAAAAACTTGATCAAGTATTTCTCAGCCAAATTAATATTAATGTGATCAAATAGTATATCAAATTAAAGCTATGGTTGTTCTATTCAATATTTCGTGTACA